>OX328131.1:9900153-9986752 GCA_946811695.1 Gonocerus acuteangulatus
AAAGGGAAAAGTCAGGAAACCGGAGCATAGTACTGACCACACTATCTCCCTAGTGTGCTGTATGGTCAAGATGCATCTACAATATCTGCTCTTCTGTGCCCAATGTGGCCTGTAACGGGACTGATTCATTTCTATTGTAGTATTCATCTTTCTAACCATGTTTTCCAAAATTTCATATTAAATTAAACTTTTTCTATTAGGCAAGATTGCTTCGAACTAACTGCGATGAACAAACACTTCTCAATAAACTGTACAATTGAATCGACTGTGAAACGCGCAAAAAAAAAAAAAAAATGATTGGCACGCTTTGGTTGAGGTTTACACAACCTGGGAGAGGCCTTTGCTTAGATATGAGCCCAGTAGTTGTTCATTTGTTTTAGCACTTTCCTCCGAAGGAAAGTAGCTATTGAGGTTGGACTCATGACGGAATTTTTGAAAAATTTCTTCAAATCTTTATCGATCCTACCTAGTAGACACCGAAAATGACCCCCGTTAAAATTTATATATATATATATATATATATATATATATATATATATATATATATATATATGCATATATATATATATATATATATATATATATATATATATATATATATATATATATATATATATATATATGTGTCTGTTAACACGATAGCGGCCAGAGTTTTTGTTTTTTCGTCACGAAACTTGGTATATAGCATTCAATTAGCAAACGATTGAACGAGTTCGTTAACCACCAAAATCGGTCCACCGGAAGGGGGGGGGTTTACCCCGAACCCAAAACACTAATTTGACCATTTCAGCCGTAATATTTGTTATATTTCAACGAAACTTGGTATTCGTACTGGTAATATAGAGAGAAAAGTGAGATGTAAAAATAAACTATATCGGTTCATAAGGAGTGGGGGGGGGGGGGGGTTACTCCTGACCGACAATACCAATTCGCCACTACCAGCCGTGATTTTAGGTATATTTCGACGAAACTCGGTATTCATAGTGGTAATCTACAGGTAAATATGTGTTGTAAAAATAAACTAAATCGGTTCATTAGGAGAGGGGGGGGGTTTACTCCGGACCCAAATTACTAATATACTCATACTGGTCGTAATTTCTGCTGTATTGTAACGAAACGCGGTATACGTCGTGGGTAACTCATGAGAAAGAAGTGTTGTAAAAATGAGCTGAATCGGTCAATCGGAAAGGGGGGTTTACTTTGTAATATATTTCAATAGAAAAGCCAGCCAGACATAGGTTCACAAAGGTGCCGCAAGGAGCGCTAGAGGGACTGTATCCGGTTCCTGCGTTAGATCAAAATACGATAATATGAGGATTTTGTATTTATTACGTAGTGTAGTAGGTACCATGTGTAAACATAACTCTGGAAGCAAATTAATAATTTATCAGTTACTCATTACAAAATTAAAAGAGAACTATTAATGTTTTTATTTTATTTATGTAGGATATTTTAAGCAAATTGTTCTGGAAAGCAGTCTACACTACCCAAATTCTGAGGAAAGTGCTTAGTTATGCAGCTCCTGCGTGACGGACTTTTCATATTCCAAACTTGTAAGAATAATAATTACTGATTAATTTGATTATTATTCATACGCACAATAAGGAGTTTATTTATTAATTTATTTATTATTGTTGGCTATTGTAGATAGGAGAATCATGGGCTTATATAGAAAATAATTTCGGGAGGGGGCCTGAGACCATTTCCGGGGTATGGAATACTAAGAATTTAGAATGAAGATTAGATAGTTAGCCATCGAGGTGATAAGCAATCAGCGATTAGTAGGGATTCGGCTAGGAAAACAACAATACGATTTTTTTAAAAAAAAAAATTTATATTAAGGACGTTTCGGCTACTCTTTGGTAGCCTTCGTCAGCAATGAGAGAGCCATAGTGAAACTCACTATGGTTACTTAAGTGTTAACTTTGGTCTTCCTCTGCCCCCCGGCACTTCATTGCTGACGAAGGCTACCAAAGTGTAGCCTTCGTCAGCAATGAGAGAACCATAGTGAAACTCACTATGGTTACTTACGTGTTAACTTTGGTTTTCCTCTGCCCCCCGGCACTTCATTGCTGACGAAGGCTACCAAAGAGTAGCCTTCGTCAGCAATGAGAGAGCCATAGTGAAACTCACTATGGTTACTTAAGTGTTAACTTTGATCTTCCTCTGCCCCTCGGCACTTCATTCCTGACGAAGGCTACCAAAGAGTAGCCTTCGTCAGCAATGAGAGAGCCATAGTGAAACTCACTATGGTTACTTAAGTGTTAACTTTGGTCTTCCTCTGCCCCCCAGCACTTCATTCCTGACGAAGGCTACCAAAGAGTAGCCGAAACGTCCTGAATATAGATTTTTTTACAAAATTCGTATTGATGTTTCTTTTTAGCTGAATCCCAACTATTCCCTGATTGCTAAATCAAAAGACTTCGCAAAAAGACCCAAATATTTTTTATGAACTAAGTGATCTTATTTAATTTATTTTTAAGGGTTTTACGACAAGTTTTTACTATCAAATAAAAATTTCGGGGGGGGGGCTTAGTTCGGGTCTTTTTGCGAAGACCACATCCAGTTACTTTTGAAGTAGCAGTAGTGATTGTATCAGTGATTTAGCGCATGCGCATAACTCCTTTGCCTTCTTATTGGAGGATTCCGATGACCAATTGCATTCGTTCTTTCTGGGAGTAAAGTAACCTTCAACAGTGAATTAGCTTTTGTTTATGAAAAAGCTCTGCTTATGTTAGTGAGAAAAATGAGTCTTTTACAATTAGTTCGCGATATTCCAGACAAAGTAAAAGGGATTGGTTTCTTACTGGGAAAAATTAATGGATTCCTATTAATTTTAGCGAGTTGGATGTTGGAGTACCTACAATTAATATAATTCTATTAATTGCGAGTTGGATTGACTAGGGTTTTGATATCTTCTTGAGCGAGCAGAGCGTAGCGTAGCGAGCGGAAACGCATAGCATGTAATGCCTAATAAATGTAAAATATCCAAAAAAGAGAGATATGTTTGTTTACAAATAACGTTGTTTGTTATCCTTCATAACCTGCAAAACAGTCAACTTTAATGCTTAATAACTTATTTCATAGTTGAGAGAATTGATTTTCATCATATTAACCTTTTTATTAATAAATATTGCTTGCCATTATTATCGAATATGAATTATAACCGTAGATAACGAGTCAAGAAGTAGTAGATAACCAGCAAAGAACCTATGAGCTAATCAGTAAGCTTATCAGCGAGTACGAGTAACTGTTATAAATCCCTACTGCTGCTTCAAAAGTAACTGGATGTGGTCTTCGCAAAAAGACCCCTTAGTTCTAGTCCTCTTAATCTCTCTCTAGATTAAGAGGACTAGAACTGATCTTGTGATTATGCTCTACAATTCATAAATACTCTATAGATTCATAGAGCACGACACGCGACAGGTGAAGTAGAGCTGACACGAGGACTATATTATGCTCTACAATTCATAAATACTCTATAGATTCATAGAGCACGACACGCGACAGGTGAAGTAGAGCTGACACGAGGACTATATTATAATAAGGCCATTGATTGTAAATATTTCTTCCTGGCAAGTTCAACAAACTCTAAGATCTAAAAGTGTCTCTAGTATTCTACACCTTAACTCCATAAATAGACTCCAGTCTTGTCTCTATTTCCAGATGGTTCCAGCATCTCTCCATCATCTCACTTCCTCTCCAGTCTTTATCTTATAGGCAACATGCTCTAACAAAGATTACAAACCAAACTTACATTCCATCTTAAAAAAAAAAAAAAAAAAAGAAAAAAAAAAAAAAGTTTGGGTCTTTTGCGAAGACCACATCCAGTTACTTTTGAAGTAGCAGTAGTGATTTATAACAGTTACTCGTACTCGCTGATGAGCTCACTGATTAGCTTACAGGTTCTTTGCTGGTTATCCATTTCTACTTGACTCGTTATCTACGGTTATAATTCATATTAGATAATGGCAAGCAATATTTATTAATAAAAAGATTAATATGATCAAAATCAATTCTCTCAACTACGAAAAAAGTTATTAAGCATTAAAGTTAACTGTTTTGCAGGTTATGAAGGATAACATAAACAATGATATTTGTAAACAAACGTATTTTATTCCTTTTCTCTCTCTATCTTTTTGGATCTTTTATTTATTTAGCATTATGGGCATATATGCTATGCGTTTCCGCTCGCTCAAGAAGATATCAAAACTCTAGTCAATCCAACTCGCTAAAATTAATAGAATTGTATTATTTTTAGCGATTCTAGTCAATCCAACTCGTTAAAATTAAAAGAATTCTATTAATTTTTGCGAGTAAAACCAATCGCTTTTTATTTGTCAGGAACATCGCGAACTAATTGTAAAGACTCATTTTTCTCACAAACATAAACAGAGCTTTTTACAGAAAGTTAATTTACTTCCAGCAAGAACCAATACAATTGCTCATCGGAATCGTCCAATAGGAAGGCAAAGGAGTTATGCGCATGTGCTGAATCACTGATAAAATCACTATTGCTATTTCAAAAGTAACTGGATGTGGTCTTCGCAAAAAGACCCGAATGTTCTTTGATTTTTAGCACCTGATAATAGTACACATGTGCAAAATGAAAAAGTTTAGTGGGAAGACAAGTTTTTTTACACGAATAAATCTTCGAAAACTACAATTAGTTTTGGTGCAATCTTGCACACAGTCTACTGCATTTGAAACACAATTGGAACGCCAATTTACACCGAATATCGTAGTCGAGTCCAATATCGGTGACCTCTGACTCGTCATCCTCCCCGCCTAGATATCACGAGGTAGCCGGCTGTCAGAATGTCATGTCAATAGTCGGTCAGCTCTGTCATTCTATCGGTCTGTCATGACAGTTCACTAACCCCCCTCCCCCTTCCAATCTCCCTGTTTATCTAGCCAATTGATAGTAATGTCACATCATAATTGCCTGCTATTACTTTGTGCATAATTAGCAGGGTCATCACATTTAGATAGTAGAAAATATTTATTTTCTAAGAACGAATAATTATTACCAAAGTGCAATGAGTAATTAAAAATTAACTGTATTGTTTTTTGAATGAAATTACTTCTATATATATATATATATATATATATATATATATATATATATATATATATATATATTCCAGAGGGTGAAACAAAATTCAGTCTTCCCACAAATTTTCTTTATTTTGCACTAGGCCTTTCAACACAAATGTGCCATCATCAGGTGCTAACAACAAATAAATACATGCATTAATATTGTTTGACTCCTTAATAACAATTAATATTGTTTGACTGTTGTTGAACAGTTATTAGTCTAATTAGTCTAATTAATAGTTAGAATTTATAAAGCAAACGGTGAAAGTATAGATTAGAACATAATGTTATAATTAATAGTTAGAATATATGAAGCAAACGGTAATAGTAAAAATTGGAACTTAATGTTATAGATTACAGTTTTTTAGTAAATTATTACAAATTCAAAAAAAAAAACAAAAAAAAACTGTAATCTATAACATTATGTTCCAATTTTTACTATTACCGTTTGCTTCATATATTCTAACTATTAATTATAACATTATGTTCTAATCTATACTTTCACCGTTTGCTTTATAAATTCTAACTATTAATTAGACTAATTAGACTAATAACTGTTCAACAACAGTCAAACAATATTAATTGTTATTAAGGAGTCAAACAATATTAATGCATGTATTTATTTGTTGTTAGCACCTGATGATGGCACATTTGTGTTGAAAGGCCTAGTGCAAAATAAAGAAAATTTGTGGGAAGACTGAATTTTGTTTCACCCTCTGGAATTAAGCAACCCCACTACCGGAAAACATCAAGAAAAAAAAATATATATATATATATATATATATATATACACACACATATATTCTCCTCAAGGCAAACGTCGACGACTTGCAGGAACTGCGTCATCTTAGCACGGTTCCGTTCTTATCCCTTAGTGCCATTAGCAAATAAATAGAAGCAGTTATTGGTACCGTATGGCCTTTCGCTGGAAATGTATATTAAACCTCAAAAAAAGGATGAAGTTTAAGGCGCCATTGACTCGCCCGCCATCCAACGTTCGCTCTATGAAACCACTATGCCAATACGTTTTCTCATTTTCTTCCCTTATTTCACTAAAATACTAATTTTACTGAAGAATACAATTTAATACAAAAAAAAAACAACAAATTAAAAAGCGAGATAAACAAAGACACAGAAGAAACACTTTTCAGCACTTATTTCTCCGATTGACATCGCACCATCGAAAATGGTAGAAAATTTAGTAAGCCTTCCACTTACCACGATTCCCAACCGGTTTCGAGGTATTTACGAAAATAGCCAACGGCCATAGCCACATTGAATGCACACCGGTTCCCGTAGATCACCGAAGTTAAGCAACGTTGGGCGTGGTCAGTACCTGAATGGGTGACCGAACAGGTGCTGTTGGCATTATAGAAACGGGTGGCAACCTGTAGACAGCCCGGCGTTAATAGTGAGTCAAACAAAGACAAAAACCGGTTGAAAAGAACAAAACAAACACTATTTAAGTTTTAAGCACTTATATCTCTGATTGAAGTTGCCCCATCGAATATTGCTTCAGAACCTTTTTTGTAGAGAATTTAGCAAGGATTCGAATGGTTACCTTCCACTTGCCACGATTTCCCAACCGTTAGCGAGATATTTACGAAAAATATACGAAGATCCCAAAAATTTTCAAGTCCACTAATAAAATATTTTTTTTTTTAATACTTCCTTAACTCTAAATATAACCAAAATTTAAGCATCATATTTTATTTATTTATTTATGATGATGCTCCGCATCTAAAGCGAAGAGCATTTAATTTAAGCATCATAGTTGAGGTGAATTTCAAAGATGTATAAAATATTTCAATTGTATCCCACAATTCTAAGTACCCACGGAAAAAAAAGTTACAAAAACATATGTTCCACTTTTCTAAAAAATTGTTACAGATATCGCCTTAAAAATGGTTTCGTTCGTTTTTCTATGTTACGTAACCTATAAAACAAGTACCTGCAAGCATATGAAATAAAAAACGTAAGCGTTGCGATTTTTTTCGCACGAACTACGCCCCAAACACCATTTGCCGGTGGACGGACTCTGCTGATTAACGAACTTGACTTTTAAAATAAGACGAAAGACTTTTGTACCAAAATTTCATCAAAATCGGTCCATTTTTGAGGTTTTAAGGGCATAACAATTGGCCCAATACTATATCATAACTTTCATAGGCAAACTGTTTTTGGGAAGGGCCTTTTTTTCAATGTCAGTTTTTTTTTTGGGGGGGGGGGTTATGAGAGACTGCATTAATGTTATTATATGGTCTAAGTATCTACTTGAGACTTATCTACATAAAGATGTCGTAAATTGTATATAAGTATGACGATAAGGAAGAAGCATCGGGAATAAACAGCTGTCCGGGGTATAATGAACTCTCGGCGTTTGACAACATGTTTACCAGTCGCGGGGATTCCGACAAGCGTACACAAACACAATAAACAACATACAATCATTTGTTGTTTCTGGTCGTAGGTCAACACTTACGATCGGACAATGTCTCCATTAACAACATAATAACACCCAAATAGTTAGCAATTGAGGTGAAGCGAAGTCAAAGGAATTGTTGCATATTTTGGATATTTATTTATTAAGAGTTTCGCAAATTTTGGCGACTTGCTCTTTAACAGTACATCAAGATATTACAAAATACTTTTTGCACATTGTGTATATAACATGTCAGTAGATTTTATGAGTATAGCTAGTACATTAGTGAGCTAATTAATAATAACAATAACATTTTTTATATATTACTAGCTGTTACCCGGTGTGCCATGCTACAGCTACTTTCTGTCTATAACTCTCCCCGTATCAAGATCTACTTGATACCTAGTTGTCTATACCCAGTTACGAAAATCGGTTTAGTTCATAATGATACCGGTAGAGGCCACCACAACAGCACATCTAACAGCCGACAGAGGCCAGTAGTAGTCGATTCAAAATGACTGTCTCAATCTGAATGGTTCAGTTTAGCCAATTTTTCTTGAACAAAACTTTTGACGTTTTGACCAAATTTTGAAATTTGACTATTTTGACCTAGCCTAGGAGATTTCTCGTATCAAGACCTACCTATGTGCCAAGTTTGGTCAAAATCGGTCAAACGGTGTAGATTTGTATAAGGAAAAACAAACAGAAAAACAGACAGACACGTGATTTTTATATAACTAGATATTTCACAATAACAATACGGTAATATAATAGATATAAAATAGAGTGTGAAGAGAAGAAAAAAAAGGGCGGGGGGTTGAAGAGGTAAGATTATAATGGAGATAGGGCTTAATTTTTAAATGTAGGTTAATTAACTTAATTCGCTTCCCGTTCGGGCTGTCTCCCAGGGAAGTGTGGACTCCTCAGAGGAGGAAGGCTATTACAAGCAAAAATTTCCCAATCAGTAATTAAAAAAAAAAAAAAAAAGAAGAAAAAAAAAGGGGGGGGGGAAATTAAAGTTGTAAATAATTTTCTAAAGGCTATGTCGTTCATTGTTTTTAATTAACTTTAGGAGGTAAATTGGAGATAGGGCTAGATTTTTGAATATAGGTTAATTGTCTTTAAGTGAGTTAGTATGGTGTTAATATGTGGACTATTTTCGGCAAGTAAGTCGTGTAAGTCGTGAGGAATTGTTAGGTTGTCTCGTAATCTGCAGTCAGTAAGTATGTGTTTAACTGTTAATGTCTCGTTACAACATGCGCATACAGGTCTGTCTTGTCGTTCCATTAGATAGGAGTGCGTTAGTAAACTGTGTCCTAAGCGAAGTCTCGTAATAATAACTTGGTCTCGTCTTGTTACGTTTTCTCTTGACCAGGTTCTTATTGTATTTTTTATTTCCCGTAGTTTGCTTTGAGAATTAGTCCATTCTGTCTGCCAGTCGTTTTCTCTTTCAGGAATTGTTGGGTTGCGGCTAAGAAAACCACTAGGTTTTCGGAAAAGAAGAATATATAATAGGACGTTTCGGCTGTACTTTGGCAGCCTTCTTCTGCTAAAAATAAATATAAAAAATTAACAAAGACAACAACCAAACAGTAAACAATATAGCAAAATATCATATTATGAAAGTAAGTTATAAAACATTTGTTTTAACGTGCATATCTATATATATTAATCATGATGATTAGATAGTTAGCCGTCGAGGTGATAAGTAAAGATGGAGTGGTTGGGATTCGGCTAAATAAACCTCAATATGATTTTGTTTTAAAAAATCTATATTTCGGACGTTTCGGCTACTCATTGGTAGCCTTCGTCAGCTAAAATGACAAAAAAAAAGAAATTAATACAAAAACAAAAAAAAAAATATGATTGTGATAGGTAACAGAGCTATAGATACAATTAACTTATAAAAGAACATATCGCCTTAAATTCTTAGAATGAAAAAGTAAATAGGTACAATAATTGATTTTAATAGTAGACACTCTACAATGGTTATTTAATTGCCAACCTTGGTCTTCCTCTGCCTCTCGGCATTTCTATTGGTATGTAGTATCTTATTTCTTTGTAAAATTAATTAATGTTACTATTAGCTACTATATTTGTCATTGGTTTGTAGTTTCTTATTTCTTTGTAAAATCAATTAATGTTACTAATTACTATTAAAATCAATTATTTTACCTATTTAGTTTTTCATTCTAAGAATTTAAGACGATATGTTCTTTTATAAGTTAATTGTATCTATAGCTCTGTTACCTATCACAATCATATTTTTTTTTGTTTTTGTATTAATTTCTTTTTTTTGTCATTTTAGCTGACGAAGGCTACCAATGAGTAGCCGAAACGTCCGAAATATAGATTTTTTAAAACAAAATCATATTGAGGTTTATTTAGCCGAATCCCAACCCTTCCATCTTTACTTATATATATCAAGAGACTCTGGCCCCGTGACCAGCTAAACTAACAGCAGTTGAAGACACCAAAAATAAAATATTAAGATATAATAGGAAGTGTCGATAATGTTTGGCTCCTTCCATATTCTGTTTTACACTGATATGTATTCATTTACCAGCACAGTTAATTATTGTACTTTATTGTACAGATTTTAAATAAACATGTATTAAGAAAAAAAAATCTATATATATATTTTAAAATCATGTGTCTGACTGTCTGTTCCTTATACAAATCCACACCATTCGACCGATTTTGACCAAACTTGACACACAGGTAGGTCTTGATCAGGGGAATCTCGTAGGCTAGATCAAAAACATCTACCAGCTGTCTGTGTGTATGTTTGTTTCTTATTCAAATCCACACCGATCGACCGATTTTGACCAAATTTGGTACACAGATAGGCTATGATCAGGGTATGTCATAGGCTAGGTCAAAAACGTCTACCAGCTGTCTGCAAATTTGTCCCTTATACAAATCCACACCATTTGACCGATATTGACCAAACTTGGCACACTGGTAGGACTTGATCCGTGGAGTCTCGTAGGCTAGGTCAAACACGTCTACCAGCTGTCTGTCTGTATGTTTGTATATTATACAAATCCATACCGTTTGACCGATTTTGACAAAACTTGGCACACAGGTAGGTCTTGATACGGGGAGTCTCTTAGGGTACGTTCATGGTGAGGATTCATTCCGCGATGCTACGATAGCTACTCCCATGAGCGGTTCCCCGATGTATTCTACATCGATGGAGGGTGTTCATGCTGACTCACCATTGCATTGGTTCTTGCTGGGAGTAAAGTAACCTTCAAAAGTGAATTAGCTTTTGTTTATGAAAAAGCTCTGCTTATGTTAGTGAGAAAAAATGAGCCTTTACAATTAGTTCGCGATGTTCCTGACAAAGAAAAAGGGATTGGTTTCTTACTCGGAAAAATTAATGGAATCCTATTAATTTTAGCGAGTTGGATAGACTAGAGTCGCTTAAATTAATATAATTCTATTAATTGCGAGTTGGATTGGCTAGAGTTTTCTTATATCTTCTTGAGCGAGTGGAGCGTAGCGTAGCGATCGGAAACGCATATCATATATTGCTTAATAAATGTAAAAGATCCAAAAAAGAGAGAGAGAAAAGGAATAAAATATGTTTGTTTACAAATATCGTTGTTTGTTATCCTTCATAACCTGCAAAACAGTCAACTTTAATGCTTAATAACTTTTTTCATAGTTAAGAGAATTGATTTTGATCATATTAACCTTTTTATTAATAAATATTACTTGCCTTTATCTAATATGAATTATAACCGTAGATAACGAGTCAAGTAGTAAAAGATAACCAGCAAAGAACCTGTAAGCTTATCAGCGAGTACGAGTAACTGTTATAAATCACTTAACTAAATAAATACTTCAAAAGTAACTGGATGTAGTCTTCGCAAAAAGACCCAATTTTCTTTCATCTCGACAACGAAATAACCAAAAAAGAATAATCACACAAGATGAAGTAATGAGAGAGGGTAGGTGACCTGCGCACTAGAGTCCTTTTGAAGGAACCAATCACAGTCAGGCCCACATCGCGGCTTCCCTCCTCACTGCGAGGAGAAAACAAAATATTTGTTCTTCCCCGCGGTCACTGCGCGAGTGCGAGAATAGCATCGGAAGTAAGGATCCTCACTATGAACACTCCCACCTTAATACATATGTTTGTTTTACATCGGGGCAGCGCTCATCGGAGTAGCTATCGTAGCATCGCAGAATGAATCCTCACCATGAACGTACCCTTAGGCTAGGTTAAAATCGTCTAGGACTCGCAGTTCGTAGGGCACGGGTTTGAAACATTGAGCCCGAACAGTTACAGATTTGCGTTAACAGATTTTAATATTACTTATTTGGTTTCTAATTTATTTTTGCTTTTCTAGGTGCAGAAAGTAGGTGTAGCACGACGCGCCGGGTAACAGTTAGTTAACTACTAAAAACAAATGCGTGAAGAAATTATAGTAACGAAATTAACAACAAATTTTGAACACATAAACATTAGTTTTAATTTTACATTAGTTTTTTATTAGTTTAAAAGTTAGTTTAGAATAAACAATGGTATCGGAGAGTTTTACTCTTGACTGAATTCATTCTAGTTAGTTCTGTGTAGTAACTAGTATTTATTTGCTCAAAATGCATTGTTAATTTCTCTAATGTAAGTTTTTCATCTATTGAATATATATTAATGCACTGAAGGACTCGAGTTCAAAGCCCGAGCGTGCACTAAAGATTTTTATCTTTATTTTATAGGATTTGGGGTCCCAGATCGTCCCTAGGCTCACCCAGCCTGAATTAATTAATGGGTAAGGGGAAAATCAGGTGGCCGGAGTATAGTACTAGCCACACTAGCTCCGTAGTGTGACGCATGGTCAATAATCAGATACCTCTACAGTATCTGCCCCTCTGATTGAGTTTTTCTGATTGAATATATATATTGAATCTTTTAGTAGGTTTATCTCAGGTTGCGTTGTAGCAACTTGGGTTGTCCATGATGTTTTCCAGATGTGATCAGAAATATTTTTAGTTATAAGGCTATGAAGAGGAACCAGAATGGCATGAAACAAGTAGAGTAAGGAATAAAGGATTTGGAGCTAAAGTAATGGTACCTATGTTTTTATTATAGAACTTCAGCCACATTAAAGTTGTCTGTTTTGTTTCATTTGAGTGTTTGGGCAAAAAACTTACTTGGTGATATCATTGCCTGAGCTTTTCTTTTATCAAATATTGACTGTTATTTATTAATTTATTTTTATTCTGTAAAGACCAGTAAATGATTGTTTGTATGAATGAATGCCGACTTGGAATTTGTTAAAAATAATCTTTAAAATAACACATATTTTCGTATTTTTGTTAAATCTATTTTTCTATGTAATACTAATTTTATTTCATTTAGTCTTCATTCTTTTTAAAATTTGTATATTTTCATTTTATGATTATTTTTTTTTATACCTTATCATGTAGTATTTCTGTGTGTTTTTTTAAAGCCACGTTTAATTAAATTTAGTAATATTGAAGGCCACAATAAAAAAAATCATTAAAATTTAAATAAATAAATAAAATGTGTATTTTGGTGTTTTTGTGAAGAGGAGCAAGAGAGACTAGTGAGGTTAAAGCCAACAGGAAAACATGTTGTTTACGGGTAAAGTTTTTACCTGCATCGCATTATCCTCTTTACGAGACACCGTAACTAGGACGCCATCGTTCAGACCTCTTTTTCAATAATCTATCTTCTTACCACATTCCGGTACAATGAAGCAGACAGCTTACACTCAAGAAACCTTTCTGATAGATTTTTTTTAAAAAATTCTTCATCGATCAAACGGTGTAGATATATACAGGGAGTATCACAAGTTGATTACAATCCTTCAGGGTGTGAAACTAGACAAAAAAGTCCGTCACGCAGGAGCTGCATAACAAAGCACTTTCCTCAGAATTTTTGTAGAGTAGACTACATTACTGAATAATTTGCTGTAAATAACCCAAATAAAAACGTGAATAGTTCTGCTCATTTACATTTCTTATGAGAACTGTTCAATTATTAATTTTGTAAATAATTTGCTTCCAGAGTTATGTTAATACATGATACTGTACTACTTAATAAATACACAAAAACTTCATTTTTCGTCTTTTGATCTGACGTAGGAACAGGATACAGTTCCCCTAGTGGGAGATAGCGCTCCTCGCGGCGGCTTTGGGGACCTACGTATGGCAACAGTGTTTAAAGTAAACACTCCTTTCCAATAGACCGATTTATCTCTTTAGATCAACATAACGAATACCGAGTTTCGTTGAAATATAACAAAAACTACGGCTGGCATGGTCAAATTAGTGTTTTGGGTCCGGGGTAAACCCCCCCCTTCCGGTGGACCGATTTTGGTGGTTAACGAACTCGTTCAATCGTTTGCTAATTGAACGCTATATACCACGTTTCGTTAAGAATAAACAAAAACTCTGACCGCTATCGTGTTAACAGATACATATATATCTATCTATATATATATATATATATATATATATATATATATATATAAATTTTAACGGGGGTCATTTTCGGTGTCTACTAGGTAGGATCGATAAAGAATTGAAGAAATTTTTCAAAAATTCCGTCATGAGTGCAACCTCAATAGCTACTTTCCTTCGGAGGAAAGTGCTAAAATGTAGTTCAACACCACTAACTACACATTTCTATCTCACTCCGTTCTAAAGCGGCCCCTACGCGGTCAGTAATAATGACATTACCTTATCAAAATGACAGTAATAATGATAGTGTAAAGTGGACAAAGTTGGAATGACGAACAGTAATGATGTGAATCCGGATTTTCTGATCTCGGCTTCATCATTACTGAAAGTGGAGGGGATACTGTCATTAGTAATGATGGTGTAGGGAGCGCTACATCATTAATACGTCATTACTCAGTCTATCTCGAGCTGTAACTAGGTGAAACAGATGTAAAGGTTAAACTAGATTGAGTAGCAAAGGGCAAAAAATAAGATGAATTGAAATGTATGACTCTACCTTGGTAATATTATAGTTATAAAATAGTTTTAAAAGTAATATATATATATATATATATATATATATATATATATATATATATATATCAAAGTAACGAATCCGCATTAAGTATTAAAATATATAATAGAATAAAAAATATATAAAGTAATCTATATACCAACAACTTTTCACATTCGTTACTTTGCATTTGTATCGAGGATATAAAATAGGTTGAAAGTGCTTTATTTTTTACATCGACTTTAGAAAATAATATTGACGTGATTCTTTTACCAATTCATTTCTCTTATAGAGTAGATTAGAAGGAAAATACAATCGTTAAACTATAATTTATATTTCGTCAAATATATTCAAAAATATGCTTACGTTTTCAAGTAAACTAGTATTATACATTTTTTTACACCAAAAATAATAGCAGATTTAAAATCAGCACCCGAAGAAACCCTAACGTGATGAATAATATTGAAAACAAAAAATAATGATTCTCCCCAGTCTGGAAGAGAATAAAAATTTGTAAACGAAAAAGTAATGTGACGTTTTGAAATTCAATATCTCGCCTTGAGATAATCCGATTTTTACGTCATTGAAATCTTTCAAAAGAAGAGAGACCCCTTTTTCTAACCATATGAATGACTATTGTATTATCTCAAAAGGTAATTGCGAAAAATGGTTATCAAAACAAAAAGTAAACTTTTTTGCACATAACCTCGGTCCCAGAACACTTGGAAACGCCCCGATTGGAAGGATATGTGTCATATTAAGGCCTTTACGAACGTTTCACATGTTTTTTTTGTGGCTAGTGTCGCAATTATAGCTACACAGGGGACTTTGCGAGGATCCATTAATAACAAAACGCTTCTGTCACGGAGATCACAATGCATACTGAAGTAAAGTAATGACATTAAAAATGCTCCGTGGAATGACGGTGTAAGGTGAACATTGTAATGATGATATGGAATGACGGTGTAAGGTGTATATTGTAATGATGATGTGGAATGACGGTGTAAGGTGTACATTGTAATGATGATGTGGAATGACGGTGTAAGGTGTACATTGTAATGATGATATGGAATGACGGTGTAAGGTGTACATTGTAATGATGATATGGAATGACGGTGTAAGGTGTACATTGTAATGATGATATGGAATGACGGTGTAAGGTGTACATTGTAATGATGATATGGAATGACGGTGTAAGGTGTACATTGTAATGATGACATGGAATGACGGTGTAAGGTGTACATTGTAATGATGATATGGAATGACGGTGTAAGGTGTACATTGTAATGATGATATGGAATGACGGTGTAAGGTGTACATTGTAATGATGATGTGGAATGACGGTGTAAGGTGTACATTGTCATGATGATGTGGAATGACGGTGTAAGGTGTACATTGTAATGATGATATGGAATGACGGTGTAAGGTGTACATTGTAATGATGATGTGGAATGACGGTGTAAGGTGTACATTGTAATGATGATGTGGAATGACGGTGTAAGGTGTACATTGTAATGATGATATGGAATGACGGTGTAAGGTGTACATTGTAATGATGATGTGGAATGACGGTGTAAGGTGTACATTGTAATGATGATATGGAATGACGGTGTAAGGTGTAAATTGTAATGATGATGTGGAATGACGGTGTAAGGTGTACATTGTCATGATGATATGGAATGACGGTGTAAGGTGTACATTGTCATGATGATATGGAATGACGGTGTAAGGTGTACATTGTAATGATGATATGGAATGACGGTGTAAGGTGTACATTGTAATGATGATATGGAATGACGGTGTAAGGTGTACATTGTAATGATGATATGGAATGACGGTGTAAGGTGTACATTGTAATGATGATGTGGAATGACGGTGTAAGGTGTACATTGTAATGATGATATGGAATGACGGTGTAAGGTGTACATTGTAATGATGATATGGAATGACGGTGTAAGGTGTACATTGTAATGATGATATGGAATGACGGTGTAAGGTGTACATTGTAATGATGATGTGGAATGACGGTGTAAGGTGTACATTGTCATGATGATATGGAATGACGGTGTAAGATGTGCATTGTCATGATGATATGGAATGACGGTGTAAGGTGTACATTGTAATGATGATATGGAATGACGGTGTAAGGTGTACATTGTAATGATGACATGGAATGACGGTGTAAGGTGTACATTGTAATGATGATATGGAATGACGGTGTAAGGTGTACATTGTAATGATGATATGGAATGACGGTGTAAGGTGTACATTGTCATGATGATATGGAATGACGGTGTAAGGTGTACATTGTAATGATGATGTGGAATGACGGTGTAAGGTGTACATTGTCATGATGATGTGGAATGACGGTGTAAGGTGTACATTGTAATGATGATATGGAATGACGGTGTAAGGTGTACATTGTAATGATGATATGGAATGACGGTGTAAGGTGTACATTGTAATGATGATGTGGAATGACGGTGTAAGGTGTACATTGTAATGATGATATGGAATGACGGTGTAAGGTGTACATTGTAATGATGATGTGGAATGACGGTGTAAGGTGTACATTGTAATGATGATATGGAATGACGGTGTAAGGTGTACATTGTAATGATGATGTGGAATGACGGTGTAAGGTGTACATTGTCATGATGATATGGAATGACGGTGTAAGGTGTACATTGTCATGATGATATGGAATGACGGTGTAAGGTGTACATTGTAATGATGATATGGAATGACGGTGTAAGGTGTACATTGTAATGATGATATGGAATGACGGTGTAAGGTGTACATTGTAATGATGATATGGAATGACGGTGTAAGGTGTACATTGTAATGATGATGTGGAATGACGGTGTAAGGTGTACATTGTAATGATGATATGGAATGACGGTGTAAGGTGTACATTGTAATGATGATATGGAATGACGGTGTAAGGTGTACATTGTAATGATGATATGGAATGACGGTGTAAGGTGTACATTGTAATGATGATGTGGAATGACGGTGTAAGGTGTACATTGTCATGATGATATGGAATGACGGTGTAAGGTGTACATTGTCATGATGATATGGAATGACGGTGTAAGGTGTACATTGTAATGATGATATGGAATGACGGTGTAAGGTGTACATTGTAATGATGATATGGAATGACGGTGTAAGGTGTACATTGTAATGATGATGTGGAATGACGGTGTAAGGTGTACATTGTCATGATGATATGGAATGACGGTGTAAGGTGTACATTGTAATGATGATATGGAATGACGGTGTAAGGTGTACATTGTAATGATGATGTGGAATGACGGTGTAAGGTGTACATTGTCATGATGATATGGAATGACGGTGTAAGGTGTACATTGTCATGATGATATGGAATGACGGTGTAAGGTGTACATTGTCATGATGATATGGAATGACGGTGTAAGGTGTACATTGTCATGATGATATGGAATGACGGTGTAAGGTGTACATTGTAATGATGATATGGAATGACGGTGTAAGGTGTACATTGTAATGATGATATGGAATGACGGTGTAAGGTGTACATTGTCATGATGATATGGAATGACGGTGTAAGGTGTACATTGTAATGATGATATGGAATGACGGTGTAAGGTGTACATTGTAATGATGATATGGAATGACGGTGTAAGGTGTACATTGTAATGATGATATGGAATGACGGTGTAAGGTGTACATTGTCATGATGATATGGAATGACGGTGTAAGGTGTACATTGTCATGATGATATGGAATGACGGTGTAAGGTGTACATTGTAATGATGATGTGGAATGACGAGAGTTGAATAGTAATGACATTACTGATAATGTCATTATTACTCACCGTGTAGGGGCTGCTTAAACATATGCTGTTCTAAAGGTTCTTTAGACAAATCCTTGTTATTGTAGTACATATGCTGTTCTAAAGGTTCTTTAGACAAACCCTTGTTATTCTAGTACAACTCCAATTTCTCTACTTGCACACGTTTTATTTCAACGATTCATTACATTTTTAAATCATTATTAAAAAATATTGTTGTCTTTAAGAAAGGTAAGTATAGCGTTGATGGTGACTGCTATCACGGAGTAGTTCGTTCATGTCTCGTGGAATTTCCAAGTCTTGTCTCAAATTACAGTCTGTCAGTATATGTTGAACTGTGAGGTCTTTGTTACAGATTTGGCACAGTGGTTTATCAGACTTTGTCATAAGGTATTCATGAGTTATACGTGTGTGGCCTATCCTAAGTCCTATCTTTATTTGCAATTATACAATACAATAAGTAGTATTTTTTATAATTCTTATGTTCAGGATTTGATGACATAAAGGACCGATAGGAAAAAAGCCCATTGGCCAAAACCTATTAACTTGGACTTTTATCTTAGGATACATTTTCTTTTAGGGTGACTATATACAGTATTTACAATTTTTATATTTACAAGGTTTGTTTGCCATAGGTCTCTAGGCCATTTGCGCTTGAGGCGGCGGTGAGGGTTGCCGGGAATGGAGGATGAGGATAACTTGTTGATTAGAGGATTGTCGTGACCAGGCAAACGGGAGTGGCAGTTAAGGTATCGGGTCTTGGACTGGGTTTGGACAAAGGGGATTTCTGGGTCGTTATGGATAGTGAAGTTAGAAACATAAAACGAAGTATTGACTATTTTACGGAGTATTTTGGATTGGAGAGATTGGATTCTGAGGATATTGGATCGCTTGGCACACCCCCAGACTTCCAACCCGTACGTATAGGTGGGTTGAAGTATAGTAGTGTATATGCGTCTCATGTTCTGTAAAGATAATTATGAGCGACAATCTAGAAGTCTGTTTAGAAGTCTAAAGCGTCTGTTTGTTTCTTGTCTTTTCTTTTGTATGTGTTGGCTCCAGGTAGGTCGTCTGTCAAGGGTAAGTCCTAGGTAGGTAACTTGTGTTTTTTCACTGATTTCACTCTGGTTAAGATTGACGGAGGGGCATTTGGATCTTCGAAGAGTGAATGTTATGTGGGAGGATTTTTCAGGATTGAAATATCAATTTAAAATGACCTCATTAGATCTGCGAACATTACCAAGAAGTGTTCTGACTTGGGATGTTGATGGGTGAGGAGGCTGTGCAAGGGTTCGGGATATTATTATCTCAGATAGACCATCACCAGGTATAGCGTAAACTCAAAGGGGGTCAAAATCACAGTTTATTTCTAGTAATTCAAGGTCTGCCATCTTACTTGAAACGAACCACAAATAAAAATAATATTATGAAACAGATGCATTACGGTAAAAGCAGACCTGTTATCGTCCTAGCACGCAAGCTGCCTAGGCCTAAACAACTAAAACTTCAAACCCCTCTAAAAACACTTCATAATTTGAATATCAAAACATCCTTTCTTAGCGAGTGCCCATGCAAAATTTCAAAATTTTCTGTGAAGTGGTTTGGGCTGGGCGATGATAGGTCAGTGAATGAGTGAGTGAGTGAGATTTGACAAATATATCTTCGATCCAAATGCAAAGTATCAAATGTGAAAATCACCAGTTTCCAGAGTGGAAATACTTTTATTTATTATTTTGCTTTTTGGCGGTCAAATAGTCGGCAGATTCAACCTTTTGACAGAGGTTATATTCCTCTTTCAAGGAGTGAAATTAAATTTGAGAGTTTCTTGTCCATCAGTCCAACAGCAATCAGTAAAGATTGAAAATAAAAAATGCGTTTTTTCACATTCGATACTTTGCATTTGCAACGACGATATAGTAGATTATTTTCTAGTGTCGGCGTTTGTGGGTTGTCTCCCCGACCCGCCCCGGGGAAACTCAAGTGGCCGGACAATATTATAGACCACACTATCTCCCTAGGGCGCCTTAAGGTAAAAAGTCCAATACCTATACAGTATCTGCCGCTTGTCTTCTAAGTCAAATCTTTTCCACCATTCCGGCAAACAGCTCACCCATCTTCTTCGTATGATTTTCTTTAAAAGAATTTATTACAAACATTTCCAAGGTTTCATGAAACATTTCCAAATAATCCCGCAGACGAACCCTGTAGACCAGCGGTTTCCAAACTTTTTGCACCTGCGCCCCCCTTTTTTATATAAAACTTTTGGCGCCCCCCCTCATTTTTCATGGCTATCTAATTTTATAAATACATGCTAATTAACTAATGATTAATTACATAATATATTTAATGGGCTGCAAAATAATATACCTAATATACATCAAATATTTATTAAGAGAAATTTTTTCAATCCAAGGTGTCTGCTCACAACAACGCAGCTGTCTATGGAAACTCCTGCGCCCCCCCCCCCCCAGACCTTGAAAATCCTGAAAGACATCAAAGAATGCGGAAATTCAAATGTACCCAATTAATGTATGTTTTATCGCCATTAAGACAAGATCAAACTAGTTATGATTAACTAACTGAGTTATGTTTTTTCTAGCAAATTAACATTAATATTCCATGAATAAATCAGTAATGACTATAAAAACAGAAAGAATAAAAACACATTACAAGAGTAATATCATAAAGATACAGATCAGCAATAAAATATTTATATCAGCTGCTTGAACAGTGCTGCTATCAATGTTTTATTGCTACAACTAGTATTTATGAACCATGTAATCAATCAATATACACATCCATTCAGGAATTATACAAAACATTATTGAGGTTTTTACTCATTTTGCTTTATTGCTAGTATTTTTCCTATGTAATTATATTTTACAGTGTTTGCTATGATTAATTTGATTGAATAATAACACCACAAAGCTATCATGAAAGAAAGTTTTTATAGAAATAAGGAGTTTTCTTTATCAAACATTATACATGGCATAAACAAATGACACCAATTTTTACATAATGGAAAAACTAGGCACGTTCGAAAACAGGAATTCATAACTACTGATAGGCATAAGAAAAACATTATTTTCACAATCTACTATATATTTGTCAAATACCACTCACTCACTCACTCACTCATCTATCAACGCCCAGCCCAAACCGCTCGACAGAAAATTTTGAAATTTTGCATGGACACTCCCTATATAACGTAGGCGCTCGCTAAGAAAGGATTTTTTGATATTCGAATTTTTAAGCATTTTTAGGGGGTTTTAAAGTTTGAGTTGGTTAGAGAAGGCAAGCCTAGGCAGCCTGCGTTGCTAGGACGATAAAGAACAGCTGTTACCTTACATTATCTATCTCATAGTTTTATTTCTAATTGAGGTTAATTTCAACTATGATGGCAGACCTTGAATTACTAGAAATTAACCGTCCCTCATAGAGTTTTAATTGCGTTTCTTTTCTGCCTGTCCCCGTCAGATAGGCTTGCCATATTTTTGGAGAGTTAAACCGAGACACATTAATATGGGATGGGCATACCAGGGGGGGGGATAAAAAGAGTACAAATTATAAGCAAAATGGTTGGTGAGTTTTAAGCCTAGCAACTAACGGGAAGGGGGAATCCTAAACTGTTAGTCTACCCAAACCTTAAAAATAAGAACGAAACTTTTTTTGCTACTTGATTTTCTTAAAACAATCTCTCAGCCAAATAGTAGTGTCTGGCAGCTGGCAGCGCTGTGCAGGTAGTTCCAGCGTTTTACAGTTAGATTACTTCTCATTTCTTTGACACTGTGAGCAGTAGTAAAAATGTTGATTGTAGAAAAGTAACCGATTTAAAAATGATTCTTATAAACATGAATTCATTACTTTTTACATCTTACAGCCTTTTCCGGGACATTGATAAAACTGGGCGGGACACGGAAACAATTGCAAAATACCGGGACAGTCCCGGTCAAACCGTGATGTATGGCATATCCTTAGGTTTTTCCAGGCGAGGTAATAATATCCGGAACCCTTGCACAGCCTCATCGCCTATAACCTTGGTAATACTCGTAAATATATTGGGTGTTACCATATGACTTCTTGGAAACATAAACTTTTAAATTTTAACGCCCATTGAATAAAATATAGTATGACGGGAACCGTGCTGTAATAAACTGCACAGAATTGTATAGTAACGTAATTTTAATGAAACATTATTTAACGCAATAAAATAACTACTTATCTGCCGTGACGAAGCACGGGTATTCAGCTAGTCTACTATATATTTGTCAAATACCACTCACTCACTGACTCACTCACTGACCTATCATCGCCCAGCCCAAACCACTCGACAGAAAAACTTGAAATTTTGCATGGATACTCCCTATAGAACGTAGACGCTTGCTAAGAAAGGATTTTTTGATTTTTCGAATTTTTAAGTATTTTTAGAGGGGTTTAAAGTTTTAGTTTGTTAGAACAGGCAAGCCTAGGCAGCATGCGTTGCTAGGACGATAAAAGAACAGCTGTTACCGTACGTTATCTATTTCATAGTATTATTTCTAATTGAGGTTAATTTAAACTATGATGGAAGTCCTTGAATTACTAGAAATATACTGTGATTTTGTCCCTCATGGAGTTTACGCCCTTGTTCATCCGAGGTAATAATATCCCGAACCACTTGACAGAAAAATTGGAAATTTTGCAAGGACAATCCGTTTATAATATAAACATTCGCTAAGAAAGTTTTTTTTTGATATTCAAATGTTTAAGTTCTTTTAGGGGGGGGGGGGTGAATTATTAAGAAGTTCCTCATCGGCTCAAAAATGGTTCGATTTTGATAACTTTTGGTACAAAAATCTTTCTTCTCATTTAAAAGGTCAAGTTCATTAACCAGTTGAATCCGTTTACTGGAACATGGTTTTTGGAGCGAAAAGTGCGAAAGATTTTTCAACGTAGGAAAACGAATGAAACCATTTTTTAAGCGAGTTCTGTAGCCATTTACCAGTGAAATTGGTAGAAATGCTTTTCAAAACTAATTTTCTGTTTGGGTATTCAGAAACGAAGTACATATATGGAAAAAAAATGTATGAATGGCGATACAAAGTTTTCGGATCTCAGTATATTTTCTAAAATATCTCGAAAACGGTTGGGAACTCGAAGTAAGTAAGTGGAAGGCGGCTATTCGAAAGGTTACTAAATTCTCTACAATAAGATTCCGTGGAGACCCGGTGGCCGTGAGGGTTAAGGCGTGAGCACTTAACACTCCGTGCCAAAGGTCGTGTGTTCGATTCCCACTAGGGATGGTGGCTTTTCTTTAGAACAAAGAAAAGGCATCACCCCTATCCTGGCTAGGAAAGGGTGGTAACCTATAGATAACCCGTCCTAAAATTCGTTGTTAATAATAATTGATTCTGTTGTAATGTTCGGTGTGGCGATGTCAATCGAAGAGATAAGTGCTTAAAACTTCAAATTTGTTAGTTTTATGCTCAACGTGTATTTGTCTCTGTTTACCTAACTTTTTAAGTGGTTGTTGTATTTTTTTTTTTTTTTTTTTTTTTACTCTCCAACGGAAACAAGCACGGTTACCTCCACATGGTGTTTCCTGGGTAACTTTGAAGTCCGTGCAATAATAAGCTGTACAAAATTATGTAGTAGCGTTAATTTTGAACATATCTTATTTAACTCAATATAAAAAATACTTATCGGCCGTGGTGAAGCACGGGTAGTCAGCTAGTTAATAATAATGTAATAATATCAGAACCAGAAACAAAGAAATTACAATAATAATAGAAATAAATCAGCTTACTACAAACTTCACTCCTTTTCAAGATAACATTTGATTTTTATATCGCACTAGTATTTCTAAAGTGACACAACTCAAAATGCACTGTTATTCACACCGTCGTAGTTAGGACTATGAAAGATATGGTAAATATCTCTTTATCAACCATCAAAACTGTATGTACCTAGCTTCAGAGCCTGTACACCAGAGGGTACTTGTGTCACCTCTCCTTGCTTAATGCTAAGGTACCCTACATAGGCAAGAAGGACACATTTTCAGTTGAGTTTTATTTTGAGTTGTTTAACATTAGAAATACTAGTGCGATATATTAATAACGGAATTAAACAAATTAGCTGTTTCCCTTGAATGTTTGTTTTCTGAACTCAAAACGTTCCATCACGTCTAGTTTTTTACCGAAACCCTGAAAAGTCAGGATGCCTTGCTGAATACAATGTTGTTTCTTCGTTGTAATTACAATGCTTTCTCTACGTTCTGTGCTATTTATGTTCCCAACCCAAATATGCGAACAAAAACTGTAAGAGATAAATTGCGGTTATTTTTGGATTCAGCAAACCAAGAAACATAAAATTGAGCTTTAAGATTCCATTTAGCTGAAAAAAAAACTTCTTTTTTTTTGCCGGCCTGTGTTATTTAATGCTTGTCTTCTGTAATTTCTCTAGTTTTATTATTATTTTTCTTGGCCTAGTCATCGATTGCCCAAAAAGAGTTCTTAGACTGACGAAGCGAACGGAGTACAATAATCCCAGACGGTGGGTTCGGAACCAAACCGTGTAACAGGACACTTCTAGAGCTCGGCCATAAATATCGGGATGAGTAAATAGGAGCTTCTCAGAAGATATAAACACCGAGGAATGGAGGGTTTTGAGGTCTATTTCTAGGGAAGATCAACTGTCAGCCATATCCTGGAAGGGTAGAATAGGGAGTTTTAAGCAGGTCAGGATGTAGGAGGGGGGGGCGGGAGTCAACATTAGTAAAGTTAGGAAAATATCAACAATACTCGCCAAAGACCACAGCCAAGTTGAATGCACGGTTTAAGTTGATCACTGAAGTTAAGCAACGTCGGGCAAGTTCAGTACCTGAATGGGTGACCGACCACGTGCTGATATGTTAAAAAAGGGTGCCAACCTTAGTAGTAGTTAGGCTGCCGTTGATAATCCAATTGTTGAGATTTTGGCCGGGAGCAAATCGGACCCAGGGCAGACGTAGCACAGGGACTGCAGAAATGGCAGTAAAACAGACAGAGAAGATCCATAACACACATCGTCAACACAAATTGAACCCAGCACAGTAACGTTCCTACTTCCGATGGACGCGGATGAAGCTTAACTTCTGCTCAGTTTTGACGCCGAATCTGACGAAGAAAACAGAATGCATTTTTATAGGTTACTTAACGCAGGGAAAAGAATGAAAACATTTTGAAGGTTATAACTGTAACTTCGTTTACGAGAAAAGTGGATAAAAATAATTTTATAAACTAATTTTCCGTTTGTGTACTTAGAACCGTTTGATTCAATTGAAATGTTTCCTACGTGTTCAAAATTCAGCTGAACTAAGATACGGGTCATTCCATGTCAAATCAACACACTTTTTTACCTCACCCTTTCCGATTTAAATGAAAATTGGTACACCCAAAGTATGTGTTGGGACAAATAAAAATACCAAATTTCAAATTTTTATCTGAAACGGTTTTAAAAATACGGCCAAGTAAAGTTCTCAAAAAGCGGTCAAAATCTCGCTTTTTCAAAACATTTAAATAGTCATAACTCCTCTCCTGTTTATGTTACAAACATGGAGAAGGTGTCATTGTTTAGCTCTTTATATGCCCTTTCAAACGACATGCAACACATGATAGGTTATGACAACGTAATTTTTTTTTAATCAAAAATAAAAAGTCCGTCATGCAGGAGCTGCATAACTAAGCACTTTCCTCAGAATTTGGGTAGTGTAGACTGCTTTCCAGAACAATTTGCTTAAAATATCCTACATAAATAAAATAAAAACATGAATAGTTCTCTTTTAAATTTGTAATGAGTAACTGATCAATTATTAATTTGCTTCCAGAGTTATGTTTACACATGGTACCTATTACACTACGTAATAAATACAAAAAACCTCATATCATCGTATTTTGATCTAACGCAGGAACAGGATACAGTCACTCTAGTGGTAGAAAGCGCTCCTTGCGGCGGCTTTGTCTTTGTACGTCTGGCGGGCTTTTCTATTGAAATATATTACAAATTAAACCCCCGCTTTCCGATTGACCGATTCAGCTCATTTTTACAACACATCTTTCTCATGAGTTACCCACGACGTATACCGCGTTTCGTTACAATACTGCAGAAATTACGACCGGTATGAGTATATTAGGAATTTGGGTCCGGAGTAAACCCCCCCCCCTTCTAATGAACCGATTTAGTTTATTTTTACAACACATATTTACCTGTAGATTGCCACTACGAATACCGAGTTTCGTCGAAATATTCCAAAAATCACGGCTGGTAGTGGCGAATTGGTATTGTGGGTCCGGAGTAAACCCCCCCTCCTAATGAACCGATTTAGTTTATTTTTACAACACATATTTACCTGTGGATTACCACTACGAATACCGAGTTTCGTCGAAATATACCAAAAATCACGGATGGTAATGGCGAATTGGTATTGTGGGTCCGGAGTAAACCCCCCCTTCTAATAAACCGATTTAGTTCATTTTTATATCTCACTTTTCTCTCTATATTACCACTACGAATACCAAGTTTCGTTGAAATATAACAAATATTACGGCTGACATAGTCAAATTAGTGTTTTGGGTTCGGGGTAAACCCCCCCTTCCGGTGGACCGACTTTGGTGGTTAACGAACTCGTTCAATCGTTTGCTAATTGAATGCTATATACCAAGTTTCGTGACGAAAAAACAAAAACTCTGGCCGCTATCGTGTTAACAGACATATATATATATATATATATATATATATATATATATATATATATATATATGCATATATATATATATATATATATATATATATATATATAAAAAAAGATATATATAAATTTTAACGGGGCTCATTTTCGGTGCCTACTAGGTAGGATCGATAAAGATTTGAAGAAATTTTTCAAAAATTCCGTCATGAGTCCAACCTCAATAGCTACTTTCCTTCGGAGGAAAGTGCTAAAAATGTAGAATCTAAATATTTTCAAAAACGCATCTTCAAAAATTTTGAAAAAATTATATATAATAGGTCATATTATTACTAATTTGTATAGCAAATTTGGTTATGGGATGGAAATGGGGAATAGAAATTTTGTATTTTTATTTGTCCCAACACATACTTTGGGTGTACCAATTTTCATTAAAATCGGAAAGGGTGAGGTCAAAAAGTGTGTTAATTTGACATGGAATGACTATACTTTAATTTTGGTTACATTTGGAATAAAGAAAGTATTCAAAAAAGAATATTATTAATAGTCATGACAAGTTTTGGGATCTTTGTATATTTTTTTTAAATATCTCGAAAACGGTTTGAAAATCTTGGCAAATGGAAGGTAGCCATTCGGAAGATTACTAGATTCACTCAGAAGAGGTTCTAAAGCAATTTTGGATGGGTTGATGTCAATCAGAGATATAAGTCATGAGTGATGATTAGATAGTTAGCCGTCGAGGTGATAAGTAAAGATGGAATGGTTGGGATTCGGCTAAATAAACCTCAATATGATTTTGTTTTAAAAAATCTATATTTCGGACGTTTCGGCTACTCATTGGTAGCCTTCGTCAGCTAAAATGACAAAAAAAAAGAAATTAATACAAAAACAAAAAAAATTATGATTGTGATAGGTAACAGAACT
Organism: Gonocerus acuteangulatus; assembly: GCA_946811695.1. Lineage (NCBI taxonomy): Eukaryota > Metazoa > Arthropoda > Insecta > Hemiptera > Coreidae > Gonocerus > Gonocerus acuteangulatus. The sequence continues at coordinate 9,928,124 of OX328131.1, forward strand.
ATAAATACAATTAACTTATAAGAGAACATATCGTCTTAAATTCTTAGAAGGAAAAAGTGAATAGTAATTGATTTTACAAAGAAATAGGAAGCTACATACCAATTACTATTCACTTTTTCCTTCTAAGAATTTAATACGATATGTTCTCTTATAAGTTAATTGTAGCGATCTGCTATAGCTCTGTTACCTATCACAATCATAATTTTTTTTGTTTTTGTATTAATTTCTTTTTTTTTGTCATTTTAGCTGACGAAGGCTACCAATGAGTAGCCGAAACGTCCGAAATATAGATTTTTTAAAACAAAATCATATTGAGGTTTATTTAGCCGAATCCCAACCATTCCATCTTTACTTATAAGTCATGAGTGTATATAGAAAATAATTTCAGGAGGGGCTGGGAAAATTTCGGGGGAGGGGGGCTGAGACCATTTCCGGGGTATGTAATACTAAAAATTTAGAACTTGGAATAGTTTTAGGCAACTAAAACGCTATTACACGTAAAATGAAATATTGAGAGGAGATCATCGATTTCTGATGATCCTCACAAATGATCCCGCATTTGTGAGGAATAGTTCTCTATCTTCCCATCGCCCTGATGAAGGCTTGAAGTTCAAGCCGAAACGTCGGCACAATAAAACCATTTTTATGATAAAATGTAGTTTTATTAAGTAGCAGTGACCGAACCCCGACAATCACTACCTTGTAAAATAAAATATTTTTTATGAACTAAGTGAGCTTATTTAATTTATTTTTAAAGGTTTTACCACAAATTTTTGTTATCGATTTAAGTGCTTAATACTTCGAAAGTGCTAGTTTTGTTCTTTTGAACGTTTTGTGTATGTTTAACTCATTTTTTAATTGTATTTTTATTATTTTAAAGTGCTTTTAATAGTGAAAAGAATATTTTAGTAAAACTAGGTAAAAAAATGAGAAACGTACTAGTAATAGTGGTTTCCTAGGGCGAACGTTGAGGAGGTGGGGGGTAATTTCCACTTAGGATTCTGTCAGTTTCCTGTTGTGGCGCCTTAAATCTTCCTTCTCTTTAAGATTTTGTTTTATATTTTTTACTAAAGATCAAAAACTACCAATGACACCAGGGATAAGAACGGAAACGCGCTAAGTTTACTTAGTTACTGTGAGTCGGACTTTTTATTTTATTGGCGTGGATTTTACATAAACTTACAGCTAGAATTCACGATAAAAGAGCGATAGAATTCACCCATGAAGTATAATGATATATAATAAAAAGGCGCACGGTATCTATTGAAAGCATAGTACTACTATGCGTTTTATGATTTGCCACAAAATCATCAGAGCTCAAAAATCAGATATTAAGGCGCTTGCGATTAGTATTAAAAAGGTATTTAAGTTACAAAGTGAACGCTATGCAATAACTGGGCAATATTTCCATATATAGTTTCTTAGTCCTAAAATGATCGGATACGTCACTAGGGAACAATTGCATAGACTCATTCGAACTGAAATGACTAAAACCCATATTTACTAAGGCCTTAAAAGGAACTTCGGTGAGTTTACTTGCGGTGAAGGTAAAATAAAGAGAGAATTATAGGAGATTGGTGTTGTTATGAACGGACATCCGCGCATTTGGCGGGATTTGGCGTGTATACAATGGACGACTGCCTGGTCGAGAGAGCAGTAACCCCTCGAAGACAGGAAACGGGATGTGAGACTATTTGGACAGGAGAAAGGAAGCGGGGAAGACCCCAAAGACTATTTGGAGAACTGTCGCAGAACCAGGTCAGAGATTCTATAAAGGTCCAAGGAACGTCATCTGCAAAAACCAGGCATTGCCGTATCATCTATACTCCGTGGTTATCTATCTGGCGTTAGTATGCAGATTGTGAAGGAACACTGTGTACACAGGTAGCCTTGTCCACCTTGCTGTAAGACTTGTAAGGTAATGGTCCTTCGCTTTACTAAGTATGCGAGATATAGGCAGTAGATTGACTATTCTCTAATACAATCCAGATCCTGAACGTGTGAGGTGACCTAATCTACAACAGAAGACGTAAGGTAATTTGAAACCCTCGACCAGTGGAGTGGTCCAGTCTGCTTATTCCACATAAGGTAGTTGGGCAGTCTCATAAAGAAGAGTGCTACAATCTACTACATGAGTTATAGGGTAATTGGAGAGTCTCAACCAGTGATGTGGTCCAATCTAATACATAACACGTAAAATAATTAGAGAGTCTCGAGGAGTGAGTGGTCTAAACTGCTGATTCCACATAAGGTAGTTGGGCAGTCTCATACAGAAGAGTGCTACAATCTACTACATGAGTTATAGGGTAATTGGAGAGTCTCAACCAGTGATGTGGTCCAATCTAATACACAACACGTAAGGTAATTGGAGAGTCTCGAGGAGTGAGTGGTCTAATCTACTGATTCCACATAAGGTAGTTGGGCAGTCTCAACCATAAGATTGGTACAGTCTGCAACATGCAAAAGGTAATTGGGGAGCCTCGAACAGTGAATGGTTCAAACTACTACATAATACGTAAGTTAATTGGGGCGCCTCGAACAGTGAGTGGTCCAATTTATTACATAACTCGTAAGGTAATTGGGGAGCCTCGACCACTGGAGTGGTCCAATCTACTACGTAACTCGTTAGGAAATTGGGGAGCCTCGAACAGTGAATGATCCACTCTAGTACATAACACGTAAGGTAATTCGGGAGTCTCGAGCAGTAAATGGTCCAATCTACTACATAAGACGTAAGATAATTGGGGAGCCCCGAGCAGTGAGTGGTCCAATCTACTACATAAGACGTGAGATAATTGGGGAGCCCCGAGCAGTGAGTGGTCCAATCTACTACATAAGACGTAAGATAATTGGGGAGCACCGAGCAGTGAGTGGTCCAATCTACTACATAAGACGTGAGATAATTAGGGAGCCCCGAGCAGTGAGTGGTCCAATCTACTACATAAGACGTAAGATAATTTGGGAGCCCCGAGCAGTGAGTGATCCAATGTACTACATAACACGTAATGTATTTGGGGAGCCCCAAAGAGTGAGTGGTCCAATTTACTTTATGCCAGGTAGAGAAATTGGGCATCATCGTCCAATAGAGTGCTCCAGTCGATTTTTTTCCACATAAAGCGAGTATGCGTGCAAATTGGCGGGCCTCGACCAGTGAGAGATCCAAGATACTGAATATCACACAGCTTAACACGGTATCCAACGACAAGTAGACTAGCTCAATCTACAGGACATTGACAGAACCCTAAACCTATTCGTACTCTGAACTGGTCTTAGATTGGGTTGATATTCCTGGCCATGTCTGCATTGGTCTAGCCCCGGGATTGTAAATGGTTCACTGCGGATAGCGTGTCTAACCCAGTCCTGTGTGTGGTCTCAGCTACCAAGTGACGTCACATGGCCTCAGTGAGTATTCCCGCCAAAGGGGCGTGGCGGCGTTCCCACGGTTACTGCTGCCACTACGGCTGCTTTGTTTACTGCCGACTCTCTCCCCCTCCCCTTCGGCACCCTCTATCTGTCTGCTCGCCACCTACACGCACCATCCCGGTGGAAGCCTCTGTACTTTGCTTCTCTTGGTTAAGTTCTAATAAAGCACAGTAAGAATTTCATAAAAACTCTCAAACCCATACTGGAAATTGTGAGTGGAATTGACAAGCTTAAATATAAAATTAAATATTTTTTTTTATTTCTTTTTAGCGCGTTTCCTTACGCAATCCGAAAGTCCGTACTAGGAAATGTTTCTTAACTCATGTTACGGTGTTTTAATGAATATACTAAAAAAAAATCCTTTACCTGATTTAAATCATCAAGTTCGTTACCGAACTGAATCAGCCAACAGGAACAATATTATTTCGGCGAAAAAGAATCGTAGTTTTATGATCTTGCCATTATAGGTTCCGTGTACAATTTTCAGGTAATGTAACGTGAAAAATCAAACGAAACCATTTTCATGACAATATCTATAACCGTTGTTGAGAAAAGTGAGAATTTTTTTATGCTATGTTAAATATCCTGAAATTGGTTTGGAAATCGTGAAAAGTGTTAAGAATTTATTTAAACGTGCAAAAAATTTCCAACAAAAATGCTTCTAATGCAATTTCGAAGGAGCGATCCTATTCCAATTAATCTATACTTACAATTGGGAAATGTCGGTTTCATTCTTTTTAACGGTTTGTATCTGTTTGCCTCAGTTTTAAATTGATAAATTAAAGACAAGCTGTTTCTATGTCTTGTTTTTTTTTCCCGGCGTATCAACACTTGGGCTATTAAGGCCGGGCTATCTACAGGTTGCTGCCTTGTAGATTAAAAAAAAAAATTAAATATTTTAGTCTAAAATGGTGAGTTCCTATGACACCTAGTAAACCGGAGTAAATGTTGACCAAAACGGTCAAATGAACTTTTTCCATTTCCACAATTTGTAATATCGCCATGACACAATTTGTATTATAATGAATAATTTTATACAATAGTATACGCACACACACACAAACACACACACGAAGCAATTTTCAACTCACTCCCAGCCATGCATACGATCAAATTGCCGTTCGAAGCTAACAAACTAGAACTAAGAATTGCCGTTCGAAGCTAACAAACTAGAACTGAGAATTGCCGTTCGAAGCTAACAAACTAGAACTAAGAATTGCCGTTCGAAGCTAACAAACTAGAACTAAGAATTGCCGTTCGAAGCTAACAAACTAGAACTGAGAATTGCCGTTCGAAGCTAACAAACTAGAACTAAGAATTGCCGTTCGAAGCTAACAAACTAGAACTAAGAATTGCTGTTCGAAGCTAACAAACTAGAACTAAGAATTGCTGTTCGAAGCTAACAAACTAGAACTAAGAATTGTTAGCCAACTAAAACGCTATAACACCAAAAACAATTTTTTTTTTCTGCAGTAAGTGATGTTATTTAATTTAAAAGTATGATGACCATAGCAACTACATACTTTAAAGAGCTCTACAGGGGTGAAGAAAGAACTTCAGATATGGAAGTGGAATTAGAAGCAAGTGACGAGGAAACACCAACAATAATCCTGTCTGAAGTCACAAAGGCCATAAGTAATTTAAAAAATAATAAGAGTCCGGGGCCAGATGGCATAACTAATGAAATATTAAAAGCAGGAAATTTCGAGTTAGCTAGGGCGATTACAGATATATTTAACCTGATTTTGAATGAAGAAAAGATACCAGAACAATGGAAAACTGCAAAAATTATTTTACTATTCAAAAAAGGTAACAAATCGAGTATGGAAAACTACAGGCCGATCTCTCTCTGTTCAACGATTGCCAAGCTATTTTCCAGCGTGTTGAAAGAACGTCTCACCAACAGGATAATGGAATGCACGCAAGTAGAACAAGCCGGTTTCCGAAAAGGTTTCTCAGTCTCCGACCATATTCAAACCATCAACCAATTAATAGAAAAAGCAAAAGAGTATAATTTCCCAATCTACCTCTGTTTTGTGGACTTTAGAAAGGCGTTTGATAGTGTCTCTCACAGTGCCATAATCAAAGCCTTAAGAGTAATAGGGGTAGAACAGAAGTCCATCCGACTTATTAAGGAACTTTATACAGACATGAAGGCATTTATTGGAACGGAAAGGACGGGACCCTGTTTTTCGGTGGAGAGAGGTGTGAGACAGGGGGATACACTATCGCCACTTCTTTTTATTCTTGTGTTGGAAATGGTTTTCTCTAGTCTCAACTGGGAAAATAGAGGAATAAAAGTCAATGGGAGGGATCTGAGTTCTCTACGTTTCGCAGATGACATCGTGATAATTTCGAACAAAAGTGAAGATCTCATCATAATGCTGAATGACTTGGTGGAAGCTTGTGAAGCAGTAGGACTAGTCCCGAACTACTCAAAAACCAAGGCCATGACCAATGCAGAAAGGAACGAAATCCGTTTGGCAAACAGCGATGTAGAACTCGAGTACGTGGAAGAGTATACTTATCTGGGCCAACTTATCTCTTTCAAGAATAAGTCGAAAAAAAGAAGTTGAAAGACGGCTGTCTCTAGGCTGGAAGAAGTACTGGTCTCTGAAACTGATAATGAAGGGAGATTTTTCAGTGGAGATGAAGAAGAGGGTGTTCGAAACGTGCATCCTACCAGTAGTAACCTACGGAAGCCAGACCTGGTCCTTAACCAAAGCTAACACCAATAGACTACTTACCTGGCAGAGATCTATTGAAAGAAGCATGGTTAATGTGAAGAGGAAGGATAGGATCAGAAATACGACAATAAGGAAGAAAACCGGGCTTACAGACATATCTTCTCACATTACCTCATTAAAGTGGAACTGGGCTGGGCATCTGATGAGAAGCAAGACAAGAGATGGTCCCAAGAAGTAACAAGGTTGACGCCATATGAATTCAAAAGAAACAGGGGCAGACAAGCTAAAAGATGGAGAGATGTTTTTAAAGAAAAGGCCGGACCGCTGTGGTGGAGATTGGCCAGACCTGGAAATATAAAGGACTAGAGATCTTAGCGACTTCCGCTTCCCAATAGGCTGTGGTGGAGATTGGCGATGGATCGCCAGACCTGGAAATATAAAGGACTAGAGATCTTAGCGAATTCCACTTCCCAATAGGCTGTGGTTGAGATTGGCGATGGATCGCCAGACCTGGAAATATAAAGGACTAGAGATCTTAGCGACTTCCGCTTCCCAATAGGCTGTGGTGGAGATTGGCGATGGATCGCCAGACCTGGAAATATAAAGGACTAGAGATCTTAGCGACTTCCGCTTCCCAATAGGCTGTGGTTGAGATTGGCGATGGATCGCCAGGCCTGGAAATATAAAGGACTAGAGATCTTAGCGACTTCCGCTTCCCAATAGGCTGTGGTGGAGATTGGCGATGGATCGCCAGACCTGGAAATATAAAGGACTAGAGATCTTAGCGACTTCCGCTTCCCAATAGGCTGTGGTGGAGATTGGCGATGGATCGCCAGGCGTGGAAATATAAAGGACTAGAGATCTTAGCGACTTCCACTTCCCAATAGGCTGTGGTGGAGATTGGCGATGGATCGCCAGGCCTGGAAATATAAAGGACTAGAGATCTTAGCGACTTCCGCTTCCCAATAGGCTGTGGTGGAGATTGGCGATGGATCGCCAGGCCTGGAAATATAAAGGACTAGAGATCTTAGCGACTTCCGCTTCCCAATAGGCTGTGGTGGAGATTGGCGATGGATCGCCAGGCCTGGAAATATAAAGGACTAGAGATCTTAGCGACTTCCGCTTCCCAATAGGCTGTGGTGGAGATTGGCGATGGATCGCCAGGCCTGGAAATATAAAGGACTAGAGATCTTAGCGACTTCCGCTTCCCAATAGGCTGTGGTGGAGATTGGCGATGGATCGCCAGCCCTGGAAATATAAAGGACTAGAGATATTAGCGACTTCCGCTTCCCAATAGGCTGTGGTGGAGATTGGCGATGGATCGCCAGGCCTGGAAATATAAAGGACTAGAGATCTTAGCGACTTCCGCTTCCCAATAGGCTGTGGTGGAGAATGACGATGGATCGCCAGGCCTGGAAATATAAAGGACTAGAGATATTAGCGACTTCCGCTTCCCAATAGGCTGTGGTGGAGATTGGCGATGGATCGCCAGACCTGGAAATATAAAGGACTAGAGATATTAGCGACTTCCGCTTCCCAATAGGCTGTGGTGGAGATTGGCGATGGATCGCCAGACCTGGAAATATAAAGGACTAGAGATCTTAGCGACTTCCGCTTCCCAATAGGCTGTGGTGGAGATTGGCGATGGATCGCCAGGCCTGGAAATATAAAGGACTAGAGATCTTAGCGACTTCCGCTTCCCAATAGGCTGGTCACCAGGGAAGTGTAGACTTCTACTCCTGAGAAGGAAGGCCTTCATCAACATTTGTTGTTTTTTTTTTTATCATCCAATGGTTTTGTTTTATATTATTTTATTATTAATCGTTTGATTTGTAAAATTACTCCAATAACTGTAAATAATTGTAAATATTTGTTGATGAAATAAAAGGCTATTTCATTCATTCATTTTTGATGTTTCTATGACTCATTTTTACAGATTAAATCAAAATTTCGGATGGGAGACAACAGCACCCTCAGCCCCACCCTTATATACGCTCATGCTTAAAATAAGAACGGAAAAGTTCTAACATGGCCATGTTCCTGCAAAGCGCAATCCGACAAACCACCTTTGAGCAAAGGGTCTCACCGTGTTTCCATATGAAATCTGCACTGGCGTCTTTCTTGACTTTGATATATTCATTTTATTTCTAGTTCCTAGAAATAATTTTTCGTCAATTATCAAACCTCTAACTGTACTCGTTTTGAGGGAATGAGGGTTGAAACCCCTAACTTCAAAGTCGTTTTTCTTTGAAACTTTGAGGAAAATAGTGATAAAGATTAATTGTATTTTGTAGAAAATGAAGATTTTTTGTATATATTATTTTAGTGGTTTGCAATATGACAATAGTTTTTCGATCTGTGTAATACAGATTATGCACTGAGCAATCTGAGGGTTCATATTTAAATATAAAAAAAAACGTCCTTAGAGTATCTTGAGTTATTTTCAATACATCTGGTTTTTAGTGTTTAGCTATCGATATAGGGTTTTTGTAATTTCATGTATGATGCACCTTTCACACATCTATGAAACTTTTACGGATAATAGTTGAGAAATTACTGATTTTACGTGATTTTTTTGGTAGGTGTACTTGGAGGAGTATTTAGGGAAAACCGCCCTTCAAATCTTCACAATTTTTTTTCTTATCTTATAAGTGGTCCGAAAATTATGAAAAAAATACGCAAGGTACACCTAATCAATAGCTTCAATTCATGTTGGTTTCATTTAAATATCTAGTATAGTTTCATAGAAAAACGACTTTGAAGTTATGGGTTTCTAGCCTTATTCCTTCAAAACGAGTACAGTTAGACAGGTAAATGAAAAAACGTCTAGTTCCTTCACAACAGTTTTTTTCCCAAGCTGAGCGCTTTCGGTAGCTCTTGCTACCATCCTCAGAACTATAATGAGTTCAGCTTCACTGCTGAGGGCTGACTCTGCCCTCAGCAGTGAAGCTGAACTCATTATAGTTCTGAGGATGGTAGCAAGAGCTACCGAAAGCGCTCAGCGTGGAAAAAAAAACTGTTGTAAAGGAACTAGACTTTTTTTCATTTACCTGAAGATCTTCCTTCTCTGCCAGCAACCTCAAAGTTTTTGAGTACAGTTAGAGGTTTGATAATTGACGACAAATTATTTCTAGGAACTAGAAATAAAATGAATACATCAAAGTCAAGAAAGAAGCCAGTGCAGATTTCATAAGGAAACACGATGAGACCCTTTGTTAAGAGCAATAAGAAAGAGATAAAAACTAAGCAACCATTGAAGAAATAAATAGATATTCTTATGAATGAATGTATAAGTTGTAAGGAAAGTGAAACGAAGGGAAAGATAAAGAAAGCTAGATATCTGTGCTACTCTGGGAAAAGTAAACATTATCAGGATGTGAGGAAACATATTTATCTAGTCAATATAAACATTGTATGTATGTAACAACAAAACTATTATATAATTACATTACATTACAGGACATTTACAATACTAATCCTTTAATACAAGAGATACACTATAAAATATCATTACTGAACAAGACAGTCACTCTGTATTGGCTACCAGGCCACGAAGACATCGGACCAAGTAACAACGTTGACTTACAAGCAAAACTTGCAGGGCGAAAAGAACAACAGGACATTGACAGTTTGATGTACCAAGACTTGCACACTGAGGCTAAAGGAAGAATAATGCAAATTTGGCAGGATACCAGGTTTAAAGTTACAGATAATAAATTAAGAGAAATCAAAGATACAGTTCGGGAATGGCCTTCTAGCAGCAGATGTAACAGACGAGAAGAAGTCGTCCTCTGCCGGCTGAGGATAGGCCATTCCCTACTGACTCACTCATACCTTATGACAGGACAAGACAGACCAATATGCCAGTACTGCAATACAACACTTACTGACAGACTGCAGACTCAGGCAAAACACTAACTTACCATCAAACATGCATGAATTACTTTCAAATGACAGCAAACATATTACAGACATATTACAATTCCTTTCTAACAACAAAATTCCGAATAAAATCTAGCAAAGCCCCCCTTTTTTTTCTCTTTTTTTCCCCACACCTATTTTCCTTCCTCATTTTTATTTATAGAAGTAAATATCACTGAGTGAGACAGTGAAATATCAACACAGAATTCAGTTACTTCCCTCAACTATTAAGAACTACTTTACTTACGACTTGGACTTTGTATTTATTTTACTATTTATCATTGACAATGCTTATCATTGACAATGCTTCTTCTACTTACCTCAATTCTTTATAGATGCAGTTTCGTCGCCTGAGTTGTGATAAGCTTAATTAATAAAATAGATATCATATATTAATGTGGGGTCTCCCGTGGTCTAGTGGCTAGCGCGCTAGATTCATAAGCGGGAGATGGTGGGTTCGATCCCCACCGGCGACAGGAATTTTCTCATCTCAGGGCTCGCTGAGAAAATTCCTGACTGCACCCTGGAAGTCGACGCTAATGGCCACGATTTGTCGATGCGCCGTAAAAAAAAAAAAAAAAAAAAAAAAAAAAAAAAATATCAATGTAAATAAAGACAAGTTGAATATGTACTCGTAGTTTTAGTGGTCAATTTTAATCATTTTATATAAATACATGTTATTTATTTCGTACTAGCTGAATACCCGTGCTTCGTCACGGCAAGATAAGTAGTTATTTTATTGCATTAAATAATTATCATAAAAATTAACGCTACTATGTAATTCTGTGCAGTTTATTATAGCAAAATTCCCTTCATACTATAAGTTATTGATGAATTGATAAGTATAATGTTTCTTGACATTGGGGCACTCCGGACCAGTGTCAACGAACAGATAAGCTAGAGATAACCCGTTATCTAAAGGTAACCAGTAAAAGGAGTTTAACCAGTCCAGGTTGCAATTCGTTGTCAATAATAAATGGACGTTCAAATTTAAAAAGTTATTTTTCCAAGATGTCATTTGGAAACATCCATTATATTTGCGAGCATTACCAAGAAGTATTCTGACTGGGGGATGCTGATGGGTGAGGAGGCTGTGCAAGGGTTCGGGATAATATTACCTCGGATGGACAATCACTAGGTATATCGTAAACTCTATGAGGGACAAAATCACAGTTTATTTCTAATAATTCAAGGTCTGCCATCATAACTGCAAATAAAAATAATTATTTATATATATATATATAATTTACAGAATATTACAAACTACAATTAAACTGCATTATGTATGTTGTAAGTCGAATACCTTCCTTGTTAGGAAGGATTCTAGGATGACCTGGAGTTACCTTACGCCATCCAACCACACCCTGCGACTATCAGGGAGGATTGGAGGCGAATGAGGCGTGGGGTGTGTTATCATGAGGTGAGAAAATATCCATCGATATGACTCTCTCGAAAAATAATATTATGAAATAGATACAGTACGGTAACAGCTGACCTTTTATCGTCCAAGCAACGCACGCTGCCTAGGTGTGTCTGCTCTAACCAACTAAAACATCAAACCCCCTCTAAAAATACTTAATAATTTGAATATCAAAAAAACCTGTGTCTACGTTCTAGACTGGTTTGGGCTGGGTGACGATAGCTCAGTGAGTGAGTGTCTACGTTCTAGACTGGTTTGGGCTGGGTGACGATAGGTCAGTGAGTGAGTGTCTACGTTCTAGACTGGTTTGGGTTGGGTGACGATAGGTCAGTGAGTGAGTGTCTACGTTCTAGACTGGTTGCGACTGGTTTGGGCTGGGTAACGATAGGTCAGTGAGTGAGTGTCTACGTTCTAGACTGGTTGCGACTGGTTTGGGCTGGGTGACGATAGGTCAGTGAGTGAGTGTCTACGTTCTAGACTGGTTTGGGCTGGGTGACGATAGGTCAGTGAGTGAGTGTCTACGTTCTAGACTGGTTTGGGCTGGGCGACGATAGGTCAGTGAGTGAGTGTCTACGTTCTAGACTGGTTGCGACTGGTTTGGGCTGGGTGACGATAGGTCAGTGAGTGAGTGTCTACGTTCTAGACTGGTTGCGACTGGTTTGGGCTGGGTGACGATAGGTCAGTGAGTGAGTGTCTACGTTCTAGACTGGTTTGGGCTGGGTGACGATAGGTCAGTGAGTGAGTGTCTACGTTCTAGACTGGTTTGGGCTGGGTGACGATAGGTCAGTGAGTGAGTGTCTACGTTCTAGACTGGTTTGGGCTGGGTGACGATAGGTCAGTGAGTGAGTGTCTACGTTCTAGACTGGTTTGGGCTGGGTGACGATAGGTCAGTGAGTGAGTGTCTACGTTCTAGACTGGTTTGGGCTGGGTGACGATAGGTCAGTGAGTGAGTGTCTACGTTCTAGACTGGTTTGGGCTGGGTGACAATAGGTCAGTGAGTGAGTGTCTACGTTCTAGACTGGTTTGGGCTGGGTGACGATAGGTCAGTGAGTGAGTGTCTACGTTCTAGACTGGTTTAGGCTGGGTGACGATAGGTGAGTGAGTGAGTGATATTTGACAAATATGTAGTAGACAATCACAATATTTGAAGACTAACTAGATAAAATGCTGCATCTCCTCGGGGGTAGTCCGTAATGGTGACCACTCTGCCACCCCGTCTAGTGAGATAGTGTAAAAAGCATGATAATGATTAGATTATGATAAAGAGAAGGTCATACAGCCGGCGCAAATACAAATTAATGCCAAGCTATAATCTATGGAAATACATTCAGATATAAATCTCGAGTTATAACGGCCTCGCTCCTGACCTATCCAATACCATACCACACACTCCTGCCGTCACTATCCCTCCCTCCCACCCTCTCTCTCTCCCTCTCTCTCTCTCTCTCTCTCTCTCTCTCTCTCTCTCTCTCTCTCTCTCTCTCACACACACACACCCTCTCTATCTTCTTTTGTATTGTTCTGAATTGGATTAATCAATTAATATTTTTCAATTAATATTTAAAGTTATACCGATGATTGCTGATTTTCTATTCGTTGAGACTTTTTATGGCCAATAAATAAAGAAATAAAATGATCTGAGATTATCCCTTGGTAACCAATATTATTATTAAATTTTAACGTCCATTTATTATAAACTAAGAATTTTAGGACGGGCTATCTATAGGTTACCACCCTTTTCCACCCAGGTTAGGGCTGATTCTTTATTATTTTTTCTAAAGAAAAGCCACCACCCCTTGTGGGAAACGAACCCACGACCCTTTGGCACGGAGTGTTAAGAGCTCACGGCCTTCGGGCCTCCAATGGTAACCAATAGATTTATCTATTTTAATCTAATTTAAAACTATTAATTATTACATATTAATTATAAGTTTATGTAAAGTTTACTGGGTAGCAACTGTTTAAAGGTTTTGTTTTTTTTTACAGAATATTACACAATCTTGTACAAGTAGCTTTTCCACGCCTCAGCTGTCCCCAGTTGTCAGCCGAATACCATCCTTAAATCTGGGAGCCACTTCCTATTAAGACGTCTTGGTGGAGAGGAAGGATGATTGGTGCTGGATAAGGATTGTGCTATAGGATTAGGATGATTGATTAATTTACTATGGATAATATCAAGGTAGAGAAATGAAAGAGAATTATAAATACATTAACTTCACTATGACATCTCTCTCTATATATATATATATCACTAGCAGAACGTTGTGTACCGCGATCTGTCTATGGAAACCAAATTGACCGATGACATATTTAAGGATAATATCAGGAGGAATCGCCTCTTCTATGAGGACTATCACTAACTCTACGCGGATGGAGAGCACAGATTCCTAGAAATAAATGATAAAAGATAAGGTATATGAGATGAACGAACGCCAAGCAAAAGGATTACAAGATATAAATGGAGTTTATGTATACAAAAGACTGGGAAGTGCGGAGATCTCAAGAGGAGTGGGGATGAGGTGTGAAGGAACCGAGGCAAGGTCGAGTCTCTAGGTCTACACGCCAAGCTGCGGAGTCATCTCCCTACCTCTCGGCGAACTAACACGCCAATCTGGAGTCATCTCTTAACATCTCGGCGAATTAACACACCAAGCTGCGGAGTCATATACCAACCTCTCGGCAAACTAACACGCCAATCTGGAGTCTTCTCCCAACCTCTCGGCGAACTTACACACCAATCTGGAATCGCCACCCAACCTCTCGGCGAACTTACACACCAATCTGCAATCGCCTCCCAACCTCTCGGCGAACTAACACGCCAATCTGCAATCGCCTCCCAACCTCTCGGCGAACTTACACACCAATCTGGAATCGCCTCCCAACCTCTCGGCGAACTTACACACCAATCTGGAATCGCCTCCCAACCTCTCGGCGAACTAACACGCCAATCTGCAATCGCCTCCCAAACTCTCGGCGAACTTACACCCCAATCTGGAATCGCCACCCAACCTCTCGGCGAACTAACACACCAATCTGCAATCGCCTCCCAACCTCTCGGCGAACTAACACGCCAGTATGGAATCGTCATCCAATCTATACTAACCAAACGTTGTACTGAAAAAACAAGCCAAGCAGCGGAGTCATCTCCCAACCTCTCGGCGAACTAACACGCCAATCTGGAGTCATCTCTTAACATCTCGGCGAACTAACACACCAAGCTGCGGAGTCATATACCAACCTCTCGTCAAACTAACACGCCAATCTGGAGTCTGCTCCCAACCTCTCGGCGAACTTACACACCAATCTGCAATCGCCACCCAACCTCTCGGCGAACTTACACACCAATCTGCAATCGCCACCCAACCTCTCGGCGAACTTACACACCAATCTGCAATCGCCACCCAACCTCTCGGCGAACTTACACACCAATCTGGAATCGCCTCCCAACCTCTCGGCGAACTAACACGCCAGTATGGAATCGTCATCCAATCTATACTAACCAAACGTTGTACCGAAAAAACAAGCCAAGCAGCGGAGTCATCTCCCAACCTCTTGGTGAACTAACACGCCAATCTGGTGTCGTCATATAATCTATACTAACCCAACCTTGTATCGAACTAACAAGAAAAGCTGCGGAGTCCTCTCCCAACCTCTCGGCTAACTAACACACCAATCTGGAATCGCCTCCCAACCTCTCGGCGAACTAACACGCCAGTATGGAATCGCCATCCAATCTATACTAACCATACCTTGTATCGAACTAACAACCCAAACTGCATTCATCTCTGAACATCGTACTGAACTAACCAGCCACGCTGTAGAGCCATCTCCGAGCCTCGTACTGAACTAACTGGCCCCGCTGTAAGGTCATCTCCGATCATGGAACCAAACAGTAGCAGGGTCATCTCCCAAATCTTGCACCGAACTGATAAGCCAAAGTACAGAGTCATCTCACGAATTTTAGACCGAACTTGCATGCCCTGCTGCAGAGTCATCTCCCGAATCTTAAAGCGAAATAACATGCCAAGCTGCAGTCATCTCCAAAACTGCTACCGAACTAACGGCTCGAGCTGCAAAGTCATTTTGCAACCTCTTACCGAACTAACAAGCCAAGCTGCAGTCATCGTAAAACCACTAATAATCAAACCTTGTATCGAAATAACATACCAAGTTGCATTCATCCCTGAACCACGTACCGAACTAAAATCCCAAGCTACCCCCTCCTTTCGTACCGAACTCAACCTCTAGTCTCCAAACCTCCCCCACCTCTTTCAGAACTAAAAAGCCAAACTGTCACCAGCCAATATCTACTAACAAAAAAAAAACTTTGTACCGAATTAACAAGCGCAGCAGCAGTCATCTCTCAACCTCTACCCATCCTATCTGGTATTCAAACCTCCTCCACTCCCTTCGACCTTATAGGTCAACTTCATCTCTAGACCTGAACTACCTCAACTTCCTTCCCTAAATTGTGCGAGATTATGACGCCAAGATGCAGAGTCATATCACAACCACAAGTCTCCAAATCTCCTTACCCCTCCCTTCCGAACTAACAAACAAACTGCCAGACAACATCCACACCCAAAACAGACCCCCACCCAACCATATAACCATAACTATTCAACATCCGCTGAAAGCGTGTTCCACTACCTGCAATAATACCCTCCATGATTTCCTGATCCTCCCTCCCCCTGTACAAAGAGCACTGTCCTAACAAGGTCATCCTCCAGCGAGTCCTTGAGAGAGTATTTTGCCCCATTGCTTCCAGACAACCGCTACGCCTTCCCATTGTTTCACCGCATCCACGGCAACGACTCCTCACACATCCTTACTCTTTTTGTTTACTTCCATTGTTCTCTTTATTCGTCCATTTTATTTTCTTCAATCCCCGCTTAGGAAGAATCCCTCATTTCCCTATTGCAATTAAACATTTCCAATTGCTGACAATCATTCAGTACTTTTTCAGCGTACTAAGACCACCTTTCTAGTTTGTCATACTCTTAAAACCGTGATAATCTTTTAAGTACTTGAAATACCTGTGAGAGTGAGTCAGTATGAAATAGGTAGCATCATTTGGAGGCTTCAGAGCACAACTAGACCAAGTCCATGTTATACAGTTCTCAGAAAATGAGTATTAATTGCAGAGACGTTGTATAAATCCTACTGACCAGTATAAGTCTTAAAAAGATTTATACTTAAACTTTGATCTAAATATCACTGACATTATTTATGTATAGTTTTGTTCATAAAATAGTTATAACTTGGACTTGGCTTACTTGTGCTCTGAAAACAAATATGGATGACTTCCAGATGTGTAGCAAGAACTGCTACAAGTAGCAAAATAATGAAGTTAGGACTTAGTCTCCTGCAATACTGAAAAGAGCCATTTTAGTAATACTCTTGAGTGTCATTACAACATAAAATGCCAAAAAAGGACTTGGTCTAGTTGTGCTATGAACTTTCCATATGATGTGTGCGGATTTTATTCCATTCAGTCAGAAGCATCTTGGGAAGCCAGATGGTATTAAAATGGTTTAACTCTTCAGTGTATATGAGGTATAATTTATTATATAATATTATTATTATTATTATTATTATATAATTTATAATTTATATATATATATATACATATATATATATATACATATATATATATACATATACATATATATATATATATACATATATATATATATATATATATATATATATATATATATATATATATATATATATATATAAGTTCTTTAGAAAGAAGACCCGATATATATTTTCCACTTTTCACTTTTTCTTGTTTCTTTTTCTGGCAGGGGGTCGATAAAATAGTACACTCTTGGTTCACATTCACTACTTTATTTAGTTTGTTTCGCCCTACACCAACTTTATTTAGTTTGTTTCGCACTACACCAACTTTATTTAGTTTGTTTCGCCCTACACCAACTTTATTCAGTTTGTTTCGCCCTACACCAACTTTATTCAGTTTGTTTCGCCCTACACCAACTTTATTCAGTTTGTTTCGCCCTACACCAACTTTATTTAGTTTGTTTCGCCCTACACCAACTTTATTTAGTTTGTTTCGCCCAACACCAACTTTATTTAGTTTGTTTCGCCCTACACCAACTTTATTTAGTTTGTTTCGCCCTACACCAACTTTATTTAGTTTGTGTCGCCCTACACCAACTTTATTTGGTTTGTTGGGCGAAACAAACCGAATAAAGTAGTTAATGTGAACAAAGTGTTTACTGCTTTATCGACCCCCCTGCCAGAAAAAGAAACAAGAAAAAGTGGAAAATATATATCGGGTCATCTTTCACAAGAATTAATATGAATTACTCCGCGGCAGAAGATTGGAGTGACGAAGGGTTCTATTTAGAAATTCTAAATATGAACCTGGATTCTTTTTTAATGAAACAATTTAATGAACTGAACAACAACACAAAACATGTAAAAAACAAAATTCTTTCCAAAATTTATAGAAAATAAAACTAAAAAGGTTTATGAAATATTTAATGTTAATTTTAGTGGATATAGGAAATTTATGAATGTAGTAAATAACTTTAAATATAAAATTTTGGATTAGGAAATGTCTAGAAATTACGCCTTACTAGAGAAAACGATTAAAAATGAAGGTTTATATAAAAGTTATCTCGTCGCCAAAATAGAATGTTCAAAGGGGCGAAACAAACCAAATAAAGTAGATAATGTGAACCAAGAGTGTACTATTTTATCGACCCCCTGCCAGAAAAAGAAACAAGAAAAAGTGGAATATATATATATATATATATATATATATATATATATATATATATATATAATGTTTGATGTTATTTTTCGTCGCTGGGATAGTATTTTTGGATGGAACGGCATTTCTCTCCGGCGGTGGTGCTCCTCCTCACTTCTTCCTGGAATATTTCGATGGGTTCATCTCCATCTTCTTCAGCCAGGTGTTCGTTGTTTCTTCCTCGGTTGTTGTTTGTTCCTTGTTCCTCGGACATTGGTCCGCCGATATTGGGGCTAGAGAGGAGAAAAGGCGCCCAGATCGAGAAAAATGTCATTCCCTTGGCTACCACCGAGGAAGAAACAACAAACACCTGGCTGAAGAAGATGGAGATGAACCCATCGAAATATTCCAGGAAGAAGTGAGGAGGAGTACCACCGCTGGAGAGAAATGCCGTTCCATCCAAATATATATATATATATATATATATATATATATATATATATATATATATATATATAGGAGAGCGTCCTAAATTTAAATAGGCTTTTATAATGTCAAATTCTTAATCATTAAAACGCAATATAAAGCCTAATCAAATGAACAGTTCTCTCGAAGAGATGATGTTATTCTAATCAGGCTTCGAATTGGACACACGCTACTTACCCATTCCTACTTACTAGAAAGAAAGGACAGACCAACTTGTAAATACTGCAATGAGACTCTGACAGTTAAACATATACTTACAAACTGCAGACAACTCATTAACATAAATATGCCCCACGACTTACACGACTTATTGACAGAAGGTGGCCCACACATACATACACAAACATTTCAAAAGCACACATTTATACACTAAACTGTAAACAACTCATTCAAGTTTCACCACCCCTATTTCGAATTCATATTATTAATTTAATTATTATTTTAGTAATACTATCCATTTTTTATCACAGCTTAAACCACTTATTATTGCACTGCTCTGCGTTGAGTTCATTTAGAAGAACATATTTGAGGAAATATATAACACAAAACAGGGATTACATATCATTAGAGCATATCCTTCTTATCAATAGCTTAGATCAATTAAATTCAACTTTCTTCTTTCTATTAAAAGTTTGTGCAATTTAAGATATATTCGAGCTAAGACCCAAGGTTAAATTTAGAATATTTATTTTCATTATATTTCTAGTTAGGAGAGTATTAATGTTATGTATGATAGGTAGTTATAAGTATACAGTGTTTATTTTATTACTTCTTTATTATTTTTATTCAAAAAGAGAATCTATTATTATTAGGGAAAAACGAATCCTGACATCCGTTTTTAAATAAAAAATTGTTTTACATACTCGACTCTATAGAAGTCGTTATTCTGCCAAAATATTCCATATTCCTACATTTAAAAAGTTATCGATTATAAAAAAAAAATTGATTTAAAAAAGGATGTCAGATTCGTTTTTAGCTCATTGAAAACCCCCTAAATTCAAATTTTGTCAAAATTACAAAAATAAAAGAAAATGTATTTTAAATTTCGCTAAGGGGGGACCCTTAAAATTTTGTTAAAGATTCCAGCCATATTTTAAAAATTATTTATCCGATTCTAACCAAAGTTGGAGGGTCAATAAAGGCCATAATGTGACACATTTCCTTCCAATCGGGGTGTTTATACGTGTTCGGGAATTGACGTTATATGCAAAAAAGTTAACATTTTATTTTTATTTTGAGAACCATTTTTCGCAGGTACCTTTTAGCACTTTCCTCCGAAGGAAAGTAGCTATTGAGGTTGGACTCATGACGGAATTTTTGAAAAATTTCTTCAAATCTTTATCGATCCTACCTAGTAGACACCGAAAATGACCCCCGTTAAAATTTATATATATCTATATGTATATATATATGTATGCATATATATATATATATATACATATATATATATATATATATATATATATATATATATATATATATATATATGTCTGTTAACACGATAGCGGCCAGAGTTTTTGTTTTTTCGTCACGAAACTTGGTATATAGCATTCAATTAGCAAACGATTGAACGAGTTCGTTAACCACCGAAGTCGGTCCACCGGAAGGGGGGGTTTACCCCGAACCCAAAACACTTATTTGACTATGTCAGCCGTAATATTTGTTATATTTCAACGAAACTTGGTATTCGTAGTGGTAATATAGAGAGAAAAGTGAGATATAAAAATGAACGAAATCGGTTCAATAGAAGGGGGGGTTTACTCCGGACCCACAATACCAATTCGCCACTACCAGCCGTGATTTTTGGTATATTTCGACGAAACTCGGTATTCGTAGTGCTAATCCACAGGTAAATATGTGTTGTAAAAATAAACGAAATCGGTTCATTAGGAGGGGGGGGGGGGGTTTACTCCGGACCCACAATACCAATTCGCCACTACCAGTCGTGATTTTTGGTATATTTCGACGAAACTCGGTATTCGTAGTGGTAATCTACAGGTAAATATATGTTGTAAAAATAAACTAAATCGGTTCATTAGAAGGGGGGGTTTACTCCGGACCCAAATTCCTAATATACTCATACCGGTCGTAATTTCTGCTGTATTGTAACGAAACGCGGTATACGTCGTGGGTAACTCATGAGAAAGAAGTGTTGTAAAAATGAGCTGAATCGGTCAATCGGAAAGCTGGGGTTTAATTTGTAATATATTTGAATAGAAAAGCCGGCAGACGTAGGTTCACAAAGCCGCCGCAAGGAGCGCTTTCTACCACTAGAGTGACTGTATCCTGTTCCTGCGTTAGATCAAAATACGATAATATGAGGATTTTTGTATTTATTACGTAGTGTAGTAGGTACCATGTGTAAACATAACTCTGGATGCAAATTAATAATTGATCAGTTACTCATTACAAAATGAGAACTATTCACGTTTTTATTTTATTTATGTAGGATATTTTAAGCAAATTGTTCTGGAAAGCAGTCTACACTACCCAAATTCTGAGGAAAGTGCTTAGTTATGCAGCTCCTGCGTGACGGACTTTTGAGATAATACAATAGTCATTTATATGGTTAGAAAAAGGAGTCTTTTTTCTTTCGAAAGGTATCCATGACATAAAAACCGGATTATCTCAAGGGGAGATATTGAATTCCAAAACGTCACATTACTTTTTCGCTTACAAATTTTCAGCCTCTTCCAGACTGGGAAAAATCATTATTTTTTGTTTTCAATGATATTCACATTATTAGGGTTTCTTGGGGTGCTGATTTCAAATCAGCTATTATTTTTGGTGTAAAAAAATGTATAATACTAGTTTACTTGAAACCATAATGATTTTGAATATATTTGACGAAATATAAATTATTCTTTAACGATTATATTTTTTTTTAATCTACTCTATAAAACGAATGAATTGGTGAAAGAATCATGTCAATATCATTTTCTAAACTCGATATAAAAAATAAAGCACTTTCAACCTATTTTATTTTATTTCTCGGCTCCTATGGCGCATTGGACGGAACGCTCGGACACATGTCGACTATTTTTCGATGTAGAATCACCAGAAAAAAAATGGTCAAGATCGGTGACCCAATCGCTGTATACTCCCCTTGTAGTAATAATTCACTATTAGAAGAGGTAAGTGTATTGTTATTGCTCTGCTATATATAAAATCATGAACTTGACTTTTAGCGCGGTTCCTCCCTCCCCCATAGGGAGGAACCCCGCTTATAGGGTTGATACAATGAAACAATCCGGAAGTGCCGACTAGAAAATTTCGCGTTTCAGAACCCCTAGAGACCGAAAATAACGGTGGTTCAAATTTGTATATATATATATAAATATATATATATATATATATATATATATATATATATATATATATATATTTGTCTGTTCGCTCTCTAGATAGAAGACGAATGGTCCGATTTTGATGAAATTTGGTACAAAAATCCTTCGTCCAATTTGAAAGGTCAAGTTCGTTAACCAGCAAAATCCGCCTACTGGAAGATGGCGTTTGGGGCGAAATTCGCGCAAAAAAAATCGTAACGCTTACGTTTTTGAGTTCATAAGCTTGTAAGTACTCGTTTTATATGATTCCTGGGCTAGGAAAACGAATGAAACCATTTTGAAGGCGATCGCTTTAACCGTTTTCGATAAAATTGGAAAAATAGTTTTTGAATACCGTTTTTGGTTTGGGTACTTAGAATTACGGGATTCAGTTGAAACTTTATCTGCATGTTCTACTTTCATTAAAACTAATATGTTGAAAGTTTTGTTACGTTTGGAGTTAAGGAAGGGTTAGAATAAAATATTTTATGAACAGACATGAAAAGTTTTGGGAAGTTCGTATACTTTCATTAATATCTCGAACACGGTTGGGAAATCGTCGTAAGTGGATATAAACTATTTGAAAGCTTACTAAATTCTCTACAAAAAAGATTCTAAAACTATTTTTGATTAGGTTATGTCAATCGAAGAAATAAGTGCTTAAAACTTCAAATACGTCTGTTTTGTTCTTATGAACGGGTTTTTGTCGTTCTTGTTGTAATTTTTGTCTCTTTCCCTTCGTTTTTTATTGCTTTTTATTTTTGTAATTTCTTATGTTGCGACAATTTTGTGTGTAAAACAGGATATGAAAAATGAGGCCAATTTTCTGTTGCTAGAAATAATATAAATTTTGGTAACTTTCATTAATATCTCGAAAACTGTTGAGAATTTTGGTAAACGGAAGAATACCATTAGAAAGCTTATTAAATGCTCTACATAAAAGGTTCTAATGAAAGTTTTGATTAGGCGATGTCAATCGGAGAAATAAGAGCTTAAAGCTTTAAAGTAATTGATTTCGCTTATTCGAAGTGTTCTTTTTGTCTGTATTTTATTCCTTGTTATTTTTTAATTGCTTATAGTTGGATAATGTATTCGAAAATAAAACAGGTTAAGTAAAATAACAAAAACAATTTATTGTTAGAAATATAGAGTTCCAAGATTCCAAGACCTTGTAACTAGCGGGACGGTTTCTAGTGTTGCCGACCCTTCCAGGTAAGATTGTAAATCCTACCTTTCAAGACTGGTGGAACCAAAATATAACTGTCAGGGTTCGGTCACTGCTACTTAATAAAACTACATTTTATCGTAAAAATGGTTTTATTGTGCCGACGTTTCGGCTTGAACTTCAAGCCTTCATCAGGGCTGTAAATACAAGTAGGACATATTTAACACTAATATATGCACATATCTATGTAAATATACCTAACATATATATATATATATATACATATATAATATATATATATTTATATATATGCATATACACATACACATATACACGCACACATATGTACATATATATGCCCACATACATGCACATATGGGGTATGTATTATTAAGTAGCAGTGACCTAACCCGGACAATCCCTACCTTGCATCATCAACGGTCAACGATCTCCTCTCAACAAAATAATAACTGCTTCTATTTTAATCTTTCGAAATTAGACTAGGGATAAGAACGGAACCGCGCTAAGATGAGGAAGTTCCTGCGAGTCGGACTTTTTTATATGTATAAACTGTTTATATTCATATTTTAATATTGTGTATTTTTAAGTATTTTATATGTATATGTATATGTCCGTTATCTTCTTATGTAGAGTATTATTATTATTAGTCATCTATGTGGCGTCCCAAATGGGCCAGATTCCATGGCTATACCATGTTATAAGCCAATAAATATTATTCTATTCTATCCATTTTTAGCACTTTCCTCCGAAGGAAAGTAGCTATTGAGGTTGCACTCATGTCGGAATTTTTGAAAAATTTCTTCGAATCTTTATCGATCCTACCTAGTAGACACCGAAAATGACCCCCGTTAAAATATATATATATATATATATATATATATATATATATATATATATATATACACATATATATATATATATATGTGTCTGTTAACACGATAGCGACCAGAGTTTTTGTTTTTTCGTCACGAAACTTGGTATATACCATTCAATTAGCAAACGATTGAACGAGTTCGTTAACCACCAAAATCGGTCCACCGGAAGGGGGGGTTTACCCCGAACCCAAAACACTAATTTGACCATACCAGCCGTAATATTAGTTATATTTCAACGAAACTTGGTATTCGTAGTAATAATCTAGAGAGAAAAGTAAGATGTAAAAATAAACTAAATCGGTTCATTAGAAGGGGGGGTTCACTTCGGACCCACAATACGAATTCGCCACTACCAGCCGTGATATTTGTTATATGTCGACGAAACTCGGTATTCGTAGTGGTAATCTACAGGTAAAAATGTGTGATAAATATGAACTAAATCGGTTCATTAGAAGGGGGGGGGGTTTACTCCGGACCCAAATTACTAATATACTCATACCGGTCGTAATTTCTGCTGTATTGTAACGAAACGCAGTATACGTCGTGGGTAACTCATGGGAAAAAAGTTTTGTAAAAATGAGCTAATTCGGTCAATCGGAAAGCGGGGGTTTACCCCTACTATGTTTCAATAGATTCAGCTTGCAGACGTAGGTTCGCAAGGCCGCCGCAAGCAGCGCTTTCTACCACTAGAGAGACTGTATCCTGTTCCTGCGTCGGATCAAAAGACGAAAATATGAAGTTTTTTGTATTTATTAAGTAATGTAGTAGGTACCATGTGTAAACATAACTCTGGAAGCAAATTAATTACAAAATTAATAATTGAACAGTTACCCATTACAAAATTAAAAAAGAACTATTCATGTTTTTATTTTATTTATATAGGATATTTTAAGCAAATTGTTCTGGAGTCCAGTCTAAACTACCCAAATTCTGAGGAAAGTGCTTAGTTATGCAGCTCCTGGGTGACGGACTTTTTTATTATCTTCTTTATCGAGTTTTCGTAGTGTCTATAACGTCGATAATTAATTTTTTTATCATTTTTAATGTAACAAAGACATGAACAATGACTTGGTCGCCAATGTTGCGGAACTCAACAAATCAATAAAAGGTAATATCAATCATTTCCGTTCATGACAAATATGGATGACATGGATGTAATAGAGCATGATTACATGTGTAAAAGGATGTGGTGCACATTTTCCCATATGTGTGTTGAATATTTAACACCATAAGTGGTTCTTATGTAATAGAGCATGATTACATGTGTAAAAGGATGTGTTGCATATTTTCTCATATGTGTGTTGAATATTTAACACCATAAGTGGTTCTTATGTAATAGAACTTGATTACATGTGTAAAAGGATGTGTTGCATATTTTCCCATATGTGTGTTGAATATTTAACACCATAAGTGGTTCTTATGTAATAGAACTTGATTACATGTGTAAAAGGATGTGTTGCATATTTTCCCATATGTGTGTTGAATATTTAACACCATAAGTGGTTCTTATGTAATAGAACTTGATTACATGTGTAAAAGGATGTGTTGCATATTTTCTCATATGTGTGTTGAATATTTAACACCATAAGTGGTTCTTATGTAATAGAACTTGATTACATGTGTAAAAGGATGTGTTGCATATTTTCCCATATGTGTGTTGAATATTTAACACCATAAGTGGTTCTTATGTAATAGAACTTGATTACATGTGTAAAAGGATGTGTTGCATATTTTCTCATATGTGTGTTGAATATTTAACACCATAAGTGGTTCTTATGTTATAGAACTTGATTACATGTGTAAAAGGATGTGTTGCATATTTTCTCATATGTGTGTTGAATATTTAACACCATAAGTGGTTCTTATGTAATAGAACTTGATTAAATGTGTAAAAGGATGTGTTGCATATTTTCTCATATGTGTGTTGAATATTTAACACCATAAGTGGTTCTTATGTAATAGAACTTGATTACATGTGTAAAAGGATGTGTTGCATATTTTCCCATATGTGTGTTGAATATTTAACACCATAAGTGGTTCTTATGTAATAGAACTTGATTACATGTGTAAAAGGATGTGTTGCATATTTTCTCATATGTGTGTTGAATATTTAACACCATAAGTGGTTCTTATGTAATAGAACTTGATTACATGTGTAAAAGGATGTGTTGCATATTTTCTCATATGTGTGTTGAATATTTAACACCATAAGTGGTTCTTATGTAATAGAACTTGATTAAATGTGTAAAAGGATGTGTTGCATATTTTCTCATATGTGTGTTGAATATTTAACACCATAAGTGGTTCTTATGTAATAGAACTTGATTAAATGTGTAAAAGGATGTGTTGCATATTTTCTCATATGTGTGTTGAATATTTAACACCATAAGTGGTTCTTATGTAATAGTACTTGATTAAATGTGTAAAAGGATGTGTTGCATATTTTCTCATATGTGTGTTGAATATTTAACACCATAAGTGGTTCTTATGTAATAGAACTTGATTAAATGTGTAAAAGGATGTGTTGCATATTTTCTCATATGTGTGTTGAATATTTAACACCATAAGTGGTTCTTATGTAATAGAACTTGATTAAATGTGTAAAAGGATGTGTTGCATATTTTCTCATATGTGTGTTGAATATTTAACACCATAAGTGGTTCTTATGTAATAGAACTTGATTAAATGTGTAAAAGGATGTGTTGCATATTTTCTCACATGTGTGTTGAATATTTAACACCATAAGTGGTTCTTATGTAATAGAACTTGATTACATGTGTAAAAGGATGTGTTGCATATTTTCTCATATGTGTGTTGAATATTTAACACCATAAGTGGTTCTTATGTAATAGAACTTGATTAAATGTGTAAAAGGATGTGTTGCATATTTTCTCATATGTGTGTTGAATATTTAACACCATAAGTGGTTCTTATGTAATAGAACTTGATTAAATGTGTAAAAGGATGTGTTGCATATTTTCTCATATGTGTGTTGAATATTTAACACCATAAGTGGTTCTTATGTAATAGAACTTGATTAAATGTGTAAAAGGATGTGTTGCATATTTTCTCATATGTGTGTTGAATATTTAACACCATAAGTGGTTCTTATGTAATAGAACTTGATTAAATGTGTAAAAGGATGTGTTGCATATTTTCTCATATGTGTGTTGAATATTTAACACCATAAGTGGTTCTTATGTAATAGAACTTGATTAAATGTGTAAAAGGATGTGTTGCATATTTTCTCATATGTGTGTTGAATATTTAACACCATAAGTGGTTCTTATGTAATAGGAAAAAAGAAAAACTAAATGCGTACAAGCATATGAGTTGTCAAATTTACAATTGAAAGCATTAATCAGATCCCAAATTATAAAAACACGAAGATTACATAATAGTACCGCCATATTTTACAGCTTTAATCCGTCATTGCAATTTCGATTTTTTCACCTAACTTGTCATACTTAAAGTAATTATTTGTTTTGTAGTATAGGTATTTAAGTGGTTATTTTATTCCTTTAACTCAGTGCAATTATATTCTTTTTTTGTTTGGATTTCTTTTAATGCTACATTGTTCAGGATTTCAGATTATAGTTATTCTTTTTTTTTTTTTTTGTTCATTTCTTTCATTGATGTCATTATCATTATATCAGATATCTTATTTATATTCTTTTTTTTTTTTTTTTTTTTTTTTTTTTAGTTTAAATTTTATTTCTGTTATATCATTATTTTTGGGATTCGTATTGATAGCCGAATCCCAACATCATGATCATTATTTTTGGTTTTCATTAATTT
The DNA here is from genome assembly GCA_946811695.1 of Gonocerus acuteangulatus. Taxonomy (NCBI): domain Eukaryota; kingdom Metazoa; phylum Arthropoda; class Insecta; order Hemiptera; family Coreidae; genus Gonocerus; species Gonocerus acuteangulatus. The sequence continues at coordinate 9,955,967 of OX328131.1, forward strand.
CGGTATTTTTGATTTCATTAATTGGCATTTTGTTTTTAAATTTTAACTTACTGACTTTATATTAATAGGTTTTTTTAATACATTAGATTTTATTTATGTATATTAGATTTAAACGGTCACCTTTCTTATATACTTGCAACTTTTAAATAATTAAAGGGTGACTGGGCCCTGAGACGATCTGGGACTCCGAATCCGACCAACTAACGACGCTACAAGACAAAATCTTTAAATAGTTCCTCCTTAACACTATCGCGGTGTGGTGTGCAGTGCTAAATACGTTCAATCCGTGGTCAACTGCGGACACTGTGTTTGAAACTTCAGGAAGTGACACAAAAAAATTTAAAATATATACGCAAACAATCCTTTCATAATTGCTTAATTCAATTTGTGACTATTGCACAAACCTGAGGAAACGTTGCCTAATTTGTGACTATTGCACAAACCTAAGGAAACGTTGCCTAATTTGTGACTATTGCACAAACCTGAGGAAACGTTGCCTAATTTGTGACTATTGCACAAACCTAAGGAAACGTTGCCTAATTTGTGACTATTGCACAAACCTAAGGAAACGTTGACTAATTTGTGACTATTGCACAAACCTAAGGAAACGTTGCCTAATTTGTGACTATTGCACAAACCTAAGGAAACGTTGCCTAATTTGTGACTATTGCACAAACCTAAGGAAACGTTGCCTAATTTGTGACTATTGCACAAACCTAAGGAAACGTTGCCTAACTTGTGACTATTGCACAAACCTAAGGAAACGTTGCGTAACTTGTGACTATTGCACAATCCTAAGGAAACGTTGCCTAATTTGTGACTATTGCACAATCCTAAGGAAACGTTGCCTAATTTGTGACTATTGCACAATCCTAAGGAAACGTTGCCTAATTTGTGACTATTGCACAATCCTAAGGAAACGTTGCCTAATTTTTTTTTGGCGGCCCCGCAACACACGTTTTGGGCCGCTATGAAAAATAGGTTTAGTGCCACTGTGTTAGAGTAAAGTATAAGAACGTTACGAATATTACATAAGAACATGGGCGTATATAGAAAATTTCGGAGGGGGCTGGGAAAATTTCGGAGGGGGCTGGGAAAATTTCGGGGGGGGGGCTGAGACTATTTCCGGTGTATGGAATACTAACAATTTAGATCTTGGAAGAGTTTTACCCAACTTAAACGCTATTACACCAACAAATAGAATATGTTTTATGAACTAAATGATCTTATTTAATTTATTTTTAAGGGTTTTATGAAATTTTTACCGATCAAATCCAAATTTCGGGGTCAGCCCCCCCTTATATACGTCCATGCATAAGAACAACAAACAAAAATATGACACACACATAAATAGACCCAAGGGCCTAATAACCTTGCAGTTACTGGTACAAATAAATCTACGCCCTGTCCCCCTGGTATATCTAGGATAAGTCAGCATGGATGGCTAATCTAGTTAGCTAGTTGGGGGATTCGAGAAAGTAAATCAAGAGGAATACAATCAGTTAATCCACAAACACAAATAGATGACTCATAGATTCCAGCAACAGATGTCCAGGGACGGGCTGATTCCAGCTAATGCTGGAGGCTAACACTATACCCGCGCCCCTATCCATCTACAACAAGCAAACTATACCCACTATAGTGGTAATAGGAAATCAATAGATGGTCCATGCGGGACTTGTGGGATTAGGGAGGGTTAGGATTTGGGGTAACAAACACAAATCATACAAGCAATCAGGGAAATAGTTGGGGATTCGGATAGGAAAACATCAATACGATTTTTGTCAAAATCATTTTTAAGGACGTTTCGGCTACTTTTTGGTAGCCTTCGTCAGCTAAAAGACAAAACACAAATGTAGAATTAATACACAGAGTAATTAAAGCAATAAAGAAATATGGTAGATCTATAAATACAAACCACTTAAAACTAAGTCCTAGGAAATAATAGTCGGAGAGCTGGTAACGCACATTTCATAAAGTGTTTTATGCACCTTGAAATTTTGCTATAATGTACCTCTTAGGTAGATAAGAAGGTAAATATGTGTTGGCTAGATTTGCCGTAGAACACAAGGTACTGCGCACAAGGGAAAGGAGAAAAAAATAGAGTTTTATTATCTAACTATCTTTAATGTAAAATTGAGACAATTTTACAATGAATAATAAATAAGGCAGACACTTTTAAGGGGGATAACATGTTAGAAAAAACAACCGAAGTTGTTTTTTTGTTCTAATATTAAATGGGTGTTTCATTCATCATAGGCCCTCATTTTTATTTCATCGGTAAAATTGTGTCATAAAAACCTTCAAAATAAATAAGATCACAGTTAAATGAAAAAATCATGTTTTTTTGGGATTAATAGCTTTTTAGTTTAGTGTACATATACTATTCCAAATTGTAGAAAGTTAGTATTACGTACCACCTAAATGGTACCAGCTCCCCCCCCTCCCAAAATGCTACCAATCACCCCCCCTAAATTATTTCCTGTATACGCCCGTGATTCTCATAACAAAGGATTGAAAGTTTGTAAACCATGAAATTCAATTCATCTGAAATTATTTATATGCCCCTAACGGCCTAAATATTTCTTGGTTTACGTGGTATCCATCTAACGAGAAAGATATGTCTTAAAAAAAAAAAAAAAATAATAATAATAAAATAAATAAATAAAACTAAGACAGCTTTCCCTTTTTAAGTATCTATGAATCAGTGTTGGGCATTATTCGAATAAAGTATTATTCGAATGATTATTCGAATAAATTATTATTCGAATGATTATTCGAATAAATTATTATTCGAATGATTATTAGAATAAATTATTGGTCGAATGATTATTCGAATAATTATTCGAATACATTGTTATTCGAATGATTATTCGAATACATTTTTTATTCGAATGATTATTCGAATAAATTTTTAGTGAATGATGAATAACTCACTGAATTATCTTATTTGCACGGTACATCATGAATTATTCACAGAATTATTCGTTATTATTTATTTCTAGATGATCTACTGAATAATCCTACTTAAACACTCATATATATATATATATATATATATATATATATATATATATATATATATATATATATACATATTTCTGGCTGCCAACATCATAATAAATCTATCATTATTCACTAAAATATGTTTATTCTGATTGATCATTCGAATAATTTGTGAATAAAACATAAAATTCATTCACAGAATAACGAATAATGAAGAAAAGTAATTATTCTTTATTCATGAATAAAATAATACATTTATTCATTAATCGTTATTCATCATTCTGAATAATTTTTGCGCAACACTGCTATGAATAGCCCAATAGTTTTGCCTACCGGAATTGCTTCATTTTTGCTAGATAAGAACAGCGAGGTATGAATGTAGGACAGGAAGATAAAGCCAAGGAGATATAATATACACGGTAGATATAGCACAGACTATTTGCAAAAACCAACATAGATATGGTACCTATTATACACACTCACGAATTGATTTCAAAGAGTGTTTTGTACAGTCTAAGCCACCAAAAAATACTCATTGAGAGCAATAAGCATTTATATACATTCAACATAATTATTTATTTCATTTTTAGCGCGGTTCCTCCCTATCTCCATAGGGAGGAACCGCTTATGAGGTTGACCTCACGACGCGATCCGGACGTGCCGACCAGAAACTTTCTCGTTTCAGACCCCATAGACCACGAAAATATGGGTGGTTCAAATTTGTATATATATATATATATATATATATATATATATATATATATATATATATATATATATATATATGCTTGTCTGTTAGCGCTCCTGACGGCTCAAAAATGGTCCGATTTTGATAAAATTTCGTACAAAAATTTGTCTTCTAATTTGAAAGGTCAAGTTCGTTGACCAGCAGAATCCGCCTAATGGAAGATGGCGTTTAGGGCGAAATTCACGCAAAAAAAAAATCGTAACTCTTACGTTTTTGAGTTCATATGCTTGCAGGTACTTCTTTCTTAGGTTTCTTAACATAGGAAAACGAATGAAACCATTTTTAAGGCGATAACTGTAACCGTTTCTGAGAAAAGTGGAATCAATGTTTTCGCATGTCATTATTTTTTTGTGGGTACTTAGAACGGCGGGATTATATTGAAATTTTTTCTACATCTTGGAAATTAATCCCAACTAAGATGTTTAAATTTCGGTTATATTTGGAGTTAAGGCAGTATGCGAAAAAAAAAATTATTAATAGACATGAAAAGTTTTCGGATCTTCATACATTTTTCGTAAATATCTCGATAACGGTTGGGAAATCGTGGTAAGTGGAAGACAACCATTCGAATGCTTACTAAATTCTCTACAAAAAAGGTTCTGAAGCAATATTCGATGGGGCAATGTTAATCAGAGATATAAACGCTTAAAACTTAAAAAGTGTTTGTTTTGAACGGGTTTTTGTCTTTGTTTATCTCACTTTTTAATTGATTCTCTTTTGTTATAATTACATTTATCAGTGAAATTTGTATTTTAGTCAAATAAGCCAAGAAACTATAAAAGGTATTGGTAATAAGTTTGGAATGGCTGTGGAAATCAAGATGGCTGTGGCTAACCATGATGGCGTATACATAGGTTTGTTTTGAATGCTCCTATCTATATAACTTTCCTCCTGCTACAACTGAAGTTATCATTATTTCTTATTTTATAGAAAGATTTAACCCACGAGAGAATGGACTTTTATTTGCCATGAAGCACATATTTACGGTTGATTATTACAGTAAAACGAATTTGCTAGTAAAACAAGATACTTAAAATGACAACGAATTTTCGGTTGTTTAGAATAGAGCCTTCTCAGCAGTGGTCCTAGAGTGAGTACGTTTTAGTACATAATTGTATTGACTTATTCAGCCTTCCTCAAGAATGAGGATTAAGAATTATCCGCTTCTGTGTAAGTTGGCTACTGTCAGTTTCCTGTTATTTGTGATGCTAATCTACTCCACTTCTTCGAGAAGTACGGAACCGCGCTAAGATGACGCATTTCCTGCGAGTCGGACTTTTTTTCAATATAATTAAAACAATATATTTTTGTTTTGTTTCATAGGTGTCTCTCTATGCTCACTCACTGACTCACTGACCTATCATCGCCCACTCCAAACCACTTTTGAACGTAAACACTCGCTAAGAAAGGATTTTTTGATATTCGAATTTTTAAGCATTTTTTGAGGGATTTGAATTTTTATTTTGTTAGAGAGCAGGCCAGCCAAGGCAGCAAGCGTTGCTAGGACAACAGGTCAGCTGTTAGCGTACTGTATTTATTTTATAATATTAACTCTATTTGAGCTTCACTTCATCCATGATGACCTTGAATTACTAGAAATAAACTGTGTTCTTGTCCCTCATAGAGTTTACGCTATACCTGATGATTGTAATAATATCCCGAAAACTTGCACAGTCTCCTCACCCATCAGCATCCCCAGTCAGAACACTTCTTATGCTCGCAAATGTAATGGGTGTTTCCAAATGACATCTTGGAAACATAAATTTTAACGTACATTTATTATTGACAACGTAATTTAACCTGTACTGGTTAAACTGCTGTTACTGCTAACCTATAGATAACGGGTTATCTCTACGTTATCAGTTTATTGACACCGGTCCGGAGCGCCCCAATGTCAAGAAACATTATACTTTGATTACTTATCAATTGATGAATAACTTATATTATGCTATAATAAACTGCAAAAAATTATGTAGTGGCGTTAATTTTGATGTTACATTATTTGCTAAATAACTAATAAAACAATAAAATAACTAATTATCTGGCCTCACGAGGCACGGGTATTCAGCTAGCATATTATAAAAATATCATATACTGAATTATACAATCATTGTTTTGTATTCTTCAATGAATTAATAATGAAAAAGTCCGTCAAGCAGGAGCTGCATAACTAAGCACTTTCCTCAGAATTGGGTAGTGTCGATTGCATTCCTGAATAATTTGCTTAAAATAACCTAGGTATATAGATAAATAAAATAAAAACATAAATAACACCTGTTTCAATTCAATCCAAACTTATTACAATGTAAATTTCCCTTTCCGATAGACCGATTTAGTTCATTTTTACAACACATCTTTCTTATTAGATACCCAGGACGTATACCGCGTTTCGTTACAATACAGCATAAATTACGACCTGTATGAGCAAATTAGTAATTTCTGTCCGGAGTAAACTCCCCCTTCTAGTTTACTTTTACAACACATTTTTCTCTTCAGTTGACCACAACAAATACCGAGTTTCGTTGAAATATAACAAAAATTATGGCTGGTATTGACAAATAACTACTTTGGCTCCGGAGTAAACCACCCCCTCCGGATGGACCGATTTTGTTGGATAACGAACTCGTTCAATCGTTTGATGGGGGAATACTACATACCAAGTTTTGTGGCGAAAAAAAACAAAAACTCTGGCCTGTATCGTGTTAACGGACATATATATAACTATATATATATATATATATATATATATATATATATATATATATATATATATAAATTTTAACTGGGGTCATTTTCGGTCTCTACTAGGTAGGATCGATAAAGATTTGAAGACATTTTTCAAAAATTCCTTCATGAGCGCAACCTCAATAGCTACTTTCCTTCGGAGGAAAGTGCCAAAAAGTAAATATATTTCTCTTGTAATATTTACAAACATTGCTCAAATAATTTGAATAGCAGCAATGTATAAAATACATTTCTAATAAACCTTAGATTTTATTTATGTACTTAGCTATTCCTAATAAAATAGTAAAAACATTGTCATTAACTCAAGATACGATGCGTAGTTTGGTCGAATAGAACGGATTTAATTTACCAAGGTCTTTCGGAATTGACGGGGAAGGGCGTAATATTGCTGGCACGAGGGTATCGCATGGTCACCAGTAGCTCCTTATTTTATACTTGTATGTATGTATGTATATGTATATATATATATATATATGTATATGTATATATATATATATATATATATATATGTATATATTTTCTATTCCATGTATTTCTGACCTTTATTTACGTATATTTTTTAAAAATATGGCACTGGTCAAAAGAATAGTACACAGAAAATGGAGTACTATTCTTTTGACCTGGGCCATATTTATAAAAAATTAATATATATATATATATATATATATATATATATATATATGTATATATATATATATATATATATATATATATATATACACACATTCACACATATACATGATTTATTTTAAGAGTAAGAATTAAGGTGCAGAGTATATTTAATATTACATATTGGGTGTTGATTGTCCTGAAAACAGACAGACTCAACAAATTCTACAAATTCCTACACACACAAAGAAAATCTTGACGTTCCCACCTTGGGAACTTAAGAATTTCAGTATAAATTTATCACTATCAAAAATGATAAAGACTGATCCACTATCAACGACTTTCTAGAAGACATTATTCACATCAATAAAAAGACGAAGCGCACGCAATTTAAACATATTCACCGATGGATCCAAAAACAAAGTTTGGTACTGGATCTGCTGCAGTAATAGGTTCGCAAATATTTAAACAAAAGCTCTCAAACACTGCAAGCATTTATACTGCAGAATTGTAGGCAATCCTATTAGCTTGATCAAACGTTTATACAATAAATTGCTCAAAAATCCAATTATTTTCAGATTCAGTGAGTTCATTGCTCTCTTTTAACAATATGTACAGCACACACACCATTGCGAAACAAATATACAACCAACTCTACAGATTACAGGAACAAAACATATCCATTACAATGATCTGGCTACCCGGACATACAAATATCAAAGAAAGTACGACAGTCGACATTCAAGCAACAAGAAAACAGAATATTGACATAGAAAATGTTACTATGCAAGACATAAAAAAAGAACTAAAAAAAAAAAAAAATATAAATCAAAAATACTATCTACGAATAAAGCTCAAGTAGCCGAAGATAGACGAGAAGAGGTTATACTATGTAGACTACGGATAGGACACACTTTACTAACTCACTCTTATTTAATGATAAATAAAGAACAACCCATTTGCAGACAGTGTAACGTACCGATGACAGTAAAACACTTACTAACGGAATGCAGAATACTAGAACAACTAAAAATACCTTACAACTTACAGGAACTACTGACAGAGGGTAGCCCCTTCATTAACGATATATTAGCATTTTTAAAACAACACAACCTACACACAAAAATGTGATTCCAGGATAAAATAATAATAATCTGATTTCAATGAAGACGTAATATCAATTAATTTTTAACTATTAAAATTTACTTGGCCATTAATGGAGACCACAAAACGGAACTGCGCTACGATGACGCAGTTCCTGCGAGTCGGACTTTTTACAGTCAAGGTGAGCCGACGTACATGGAACGAACTTTATAAAAATACATGAATAAAAGAATTTACCCGTTATTAAATGGGATCGAATCACTTGGCTATCTTATTTTAAGAATGAACCCTGACACATTTTCATTGTTGTTGTTTACAATTCTAGGATTTCAGTAAAATTATTTTGCTTTTCTATCCGTTTCTTGGTAATCATCTTGAGATACGTATCTAGTTTCTGGTTAATCATCCGTAGATGGGGCATTGGAAATGATTGATAGAGCTATCAGTAGAAATGCCATTCCTATCCTATCACCGGCGAAGATTAAAGGATGTTTATCTTGTCGGAAAGTCAGGACTATTGTTGACAAATTTGTGTCACATTTTTACAGGTTTGTAGTTTGGACTCGTCGAACGAATACTACGTAGTTATAAATACACTAAAAAAAATACCACACAAGGTCCATGAGGGGCTGATACTATAGAGGTATCTGATTCATGACCATACGGCTCACTAGGGAGATAGTGTGGTCAGTATTATTCTGCGGCCACCTGATTTTCCCCTTTGCAGGTACCCATTATTAAATTAATTAAAGGATGGATTGGCCAAGGGACGAATGTCACAAAGTAGCTAGAGTTGCACGATGAGTTGCAAGAAAAGTTTCATGCTTTTAACTATTTCTTTTTTTTCACTATTAAAGTAATACCAATGTCAATAATGATAGCCTCACTACGAGTTTCAAGAAAAGTTGCATACTTTTAACTATTTCTTTCATTAAAGTAACTCAAATGCCAAATACAAGATAGAGTTGCACCATAAGTAGCAAGAACAGTCGCATGCTTTTGACTAGCTGTCTGTTGAAACATTAAAGTAATACAAATGTCAAAAAGAAGATAGAGTTGCATGAACAGTTGCATGCTTTTAACTAGTTCTTTTTTGCACTATTAAAGTAATTCAAATGTCAAAACGAAGATAGAGTTGCACGACGAGTTGCAAGAACAGTCGCATGCTTTTAACTAGTTGTTTATTGTAACATTAAAGTAACAAAAATGTCAAAAACAAGATAGAGTTGCACCATAAGTGGCAAGAACAGTCGCATGCTTTTGACTAGCTGTCGGTTGAAACATTAAAGTAATACAAATGCCAAAAAGAAGATAGAGTTGCACTATGAGTTCCAAGATCTGTTGCATGCGTTTGGCTAGTTTTTTGTAACATTAAAGTAATACTATAGAGGTATCTGATTCATGACCATACGGCTCACTAGGGAGATAGTGTGGTCAGTATTATTCTGCGGCCACCTGATTTTCCCCTTTGCAGGTACCCATTATTAAATTAATTAAAGGATGGATTGGCCAAGGGACGACTGGGAGGCCGAATCCAACCCATGAACGAAGGCACTAGAGGATAAAAATCTTAAGTGCTTGCTCGGGATTAGAATTCAGGTCCTCCAGCATATTAGTCCGGTGCTCTACCACTGAGCTAACGTCACCACCATTAAATATACTACGTAGTTAATAAATAGTTTTCTAATAATTCACAATAAACTGTAACCAAACATTAGTAAAAAAAATGGCCGCCCAGCCTAAGAGGTAACCGGAGAGAAGAAGTAGTTTTAACCCGGCTCCGTATTGGCCATTCTTTACTTACTCACGGACACCTAATAACTAACAAGACATACCAATATGCAGACAATGTAAAGTACTGCTAACTAAAAGAAATATACTTACAGACTGTCGAAGAATAGAACAATTACACAAACTGGCAAAATATAACTCCATAGCCCAATGAGTATTGAACACAAAAAACTTAAGCATGGATTCCTCATGTCAAAAGAACAGCCACCAATATGTCCAAGGTGTTATGACACTTCTTCTATAAAACTTAAGCATGGATTCCTCATGTCAAAAGAACAGCCACCAATATGTCCAAGGTGTTATGACACTTCTTCTATAAAACTTAAGCATGGATTCCTCATGTCAAAAGAACAGCCACCAATATGTCCAAGGCGTTATGACACTTCTTCTATAAAACTTAAGCATGGATTCCTCATGTCAAAAGAACAGCCACCAATATGTCCAAGGTGTTATGACATTTCTTCTATAAAACTTAAGCATGGATTCCTCATGTCAAAAGAAGAGTCACCAAAATGTCCAAGGCGTTATGACACTTCTTCTATAAAACTTAAGCATGGATTCCTCATGTCAAAAGAACAGCCACCAAAATGTCCAAGGTGTTATGACACTTCTTCTATAAAACTTAAGCATGGATTCCTCATGTCAAAAGAAGAGCCACCAAAATGTCCAAGGTGTTATGACACTTCTTCTATAAAACTTAAGCATGGATTCCTCATGTCAAAAGAAGAGCCACCAAAATGTCCAAGGTGTTATGACACTTCTTCTATAAAACTTAAGCATGGATTCCTCATGTCAAAAGAACAGCCACCAAAATGTCCAAGGTGTTATGACACTTCTTCTATAAAACTTAAGCATGGATTCCTCATGTCAAAAGAACAGCCACCAAAATGTCCAAGGTGTTATGACACTTCTTCTATAAAACTTAAGCCTGGATTCCTCATGTCAAAAGAACAGCCACCAAAATGTCCAAGGTGTTATGACACTTCTTCTATAAAACTTAAGCATGGATTCCTCATGTCAAAAGAAGAGCCACCAAAATGTCCAAGGTGTTATGACACCTCTTCTATAAAACTTAAGCATGGATTCCTCATGTCAAAAGAAGAGCCACCAAAATGTCCAAGGTGTTATGACACTTCTTCTATAAAACTTAAGCATGGATTCCTCATGTCAAAAGAAGAGTCACCAAAATGTCCAAGGTGTTATGACACTTCTTCTATAAAACTTAAGCATGGATTCCTCATGTCAAAAGAAGAGCCACCAAAATGTCCAAGGTGTTATGACACTTCTTCTATAAAACTTAAGCATGGATTCCTCATGTCAAAAGAAGAGCCACCAAAATGTCCAAGGTGTTATGACACTTCTTCTATAAAACTTAAGCATGGATTCCTCATGTCAAAAGAAGAGCCACTAAAATGTCCAAGGTGTTATGACACTTCTTCTATAAAACTTAAGCATGGATTCCTCATGTCAAAAGAACAGCCACCAAAATGTCCAAGGTGTTATGACACTTCTTCTATAAAACTTAAGCATGGATTCCTCATGTCAAAAGAAGAGCCACCAAAATGTCCAAGGTGTTATGACACTTCTTCTATAAAACTTAAGCATGGATTCCTCATGTCAAAAGAAGAGCCACTAAAATGTCCAAGGTGTTATGACACTTCTTCTATAAAACGCATCTTAGTTCACTGATTCCATCACAGGAAGGAATTAGACAATTTAAAAATCCCTGCAAATATAACGACAGCAACATAATAGATATAATAATAGTTTTTCTTAAAAAAAATCAGTTTTATATAAAATATATAAAGGAAAAAGTAAAATTTGGAATAAAATAACTAAAAATAAAATATAAATAAAAAAAAGCAATTGTATTATAATTTGGACACAAATTACGCGATTGTAATATATACATAAATTACTGGATTGTAATACATACATGAATTAAGAGAAAATTAATGAAGAAATAAAGAGTGTTAAAAACAGAGAAACATTCATAAAAAAGCAGAAACAACCGTAACACATTATGACAGTTAACCAACCATAGGCGAAACGAAAAGTTTTTTGCCCTAAAAATTTAAACAAACCCAAAAAAAACAAAAAAAAAACAACTAAGTTTAATAAAATAATGACAATTTTTACTCTTTTATTTTTGGTCCCTTTTTTATATTTTATAATTTGATTATTTAAATTTATTTTTAATTCTACTTCTTTCATAATTATATTTATTTTTTGTATATTGTTATGATTATCTTATTCATTAATAATAAAATTTTGTGTAAACCTGACGTTCTCATATAGATAACCCAATTTGATAGCGATCTGGCAATATATAAATAATCATAAAAATATGTTTAAATTAAATAAATATAAACTAATGCCGGACTCGATATCAAAGATAAGAAGGGTTGAATTTTAGTTATATACCGACCATAAATAGGTCAAACCGTTTTAAAGTTAGTCTTGGTGTGTAAGCAGCGGTTAGCGAAAAGGATAATGTGTTTGATCGTTGGCCAAGAAGGAGAGCTGAAAGACAAACAATCATGATATCTTGCAGACTGAGGTGCAACGAACTGCAGGCAAAACCTTGCCGCAAATAGCTTCAACATAGTGCAACTATATATAGAAGCAGACAGGGCTAATAGCTCAGGATTTTACAGTCCCGGATAAAAAATGTCAGGAAGAAGCCATTATTTTCCAAGAGAGTATGTACAGAAAGTTGCAAGGACTGTACAGAGTAGAGACAACGGTACGTGGTCGTTAGGGTTTATGACGTTGGGATGAGAAGCCTTGCGTTTTTGATAGTTCATTTTTGTACCATTAAAGTAATGCAAATGTCACAAAGTAGCTAGAGTTGCACGATGAGTTGCAAGAAAAGTTTCATGCTTTTAACTATTTCTTTTTTTTCACTATTAAAGTAATACCAATGTCAATAATGATAGCCTCACTACGAGTTTCAAGAAAAGTTGCATACTTTTAACTATTTCTTTCATTAAAGTAACTCAAATGCCAAATACAAGATAGAGTTGCACCATAAGTAGCAAGAACAGTCGCATGCTTTTGACTAGCTGTCTGTTGAAACATTAAAGTAATACAAATGTCAAAAAGAAGATAGAGTTGCATGAACAGTTGCATGCTTTTAACTAGTTCTTTTTTGCACTATTAAAGTAATTCAAATGTCAAAACGAAGATAGAGTTGCACGACGAGTTGCAAGAACAGTCGCATGCTTTTAACTAGTTGTTTATTGTAACATTAAAGTAACAAAAATGTCAAAAACAAGATAGAGTTGCACCATAAGTGGCAAGAACAGTCGCATGCTTTTGACTAGCTGTCGGTTGAAACATTAAAGTAATACAAATGCCAAAAAGAAGATAGAGTTGCACTATGAGTTCCAAGAACTGTTGCATGCGTTTGGCTAGTTTTTTGTAACATTAAAGTAATACAAGTGTAAAAAAGAAGATAGAGTTGCAAGAACAGTAGCTTGGTTTTGACTATTTGTTTTTGTAACATTAAAGTACATAGTACACTTGCCAAAAAGAAGATAGAGTTGCATCATAAGTTGCGCAAAGTGTTGCATGCATTTCTCTAGTTTACTTTTGTACCATACAAATAATACGAATACCAAAGCGAAGATAAAGTAGCAAGAATAGTTGCATGCTTTTAACTAGTTCTTTTTTGCACCATCAAAGTAATAGAAATGTCAAAAAGAAGATATAGTCGCATCACAAGTTGCAAGAACAATTGCATGCTTTTAACTCGTTTTTTTATACCAATGAAGTAATGCAAATGTCACAAAGTAGCTAGAGTTGCACTATGAGTTGCAAGAAAAGTTTCGTGCTTTTAACTATTTCTTTTTTTGCACTATTAAAGTAATACCAATGTCAATAATGATAGCCGCACGAGAGTTTCAAGAAATGTTGCATACTTTTAACTATTTCTTTCATTGAAGTAACTCAAATGTCAAAAACAAGATAGAGTTGCACCATAAGTTGCAAGAAGAGTCGCATGCTTTTAACTTTTTTTTTTTTACCATTAAAGTAACAAAAATGGCAAAAACAAGATAGAGTTGCACCATAAGTTGCAAGAACAGTCGCATGCTTTTAACTCATTTTTTTTTTGTACCATTAAAGTAATAAAAATGGCAAAAAGGACATAGAGTTGCCCCATGAGTTCCACGGAGAGAGGAATGCTTTTCGCTTGTTCAATTTCATAACATTAATGTGATATCAAGAAGATGAGAGAATTACATTATAAGTTGCATGGTATGACGCATGCTTTTCGATAGTTGACTTTCGTAATAATGAAAACAATGCCAAAATATAAGTTTATTCTTGGAAAAACCTATGTTAATATACAATACATTGTTTTTACTTTCCCGGAAGCTGAGGTCAAGACCACTTGCTGGAATTATTTAGAAGGGGGGAGTCCGGGGAAGTTTATTTTCAGCAAACATTATGCAAATTTATGAGCGAGGATAGAAGCACAAGGTCGTAAGGAGTTCCAGGTAGCTGTAGACGAGGACTGCTTCTAGGGAATCGCCCACAAACTGGACAAGCAGCATTAGCGAGGGGTTGTCGACCTGGGGTGTCGACTAAAAGGAGGTGGACTCTCTGGGTGGTACAGGTACAAGAGGTGTATCGGTCTAGAGAGAAATTTTTCAGTTTACACCTCTAGTTTTTTTGTCAACGAATTTATTGTTCAAAAGATAGGCGACAAAATGATAATACACATCTGATTTTTGTTGTTAATTGCCCCGAAGCGTTATGCAAAAAAAGTGAAGAAATGAATTTTCTTTTAAAACCATTTCTATAATTTGAGTCGAACTATCCTTGCTTAAATGGGTAGATTAATGTGATTAAAATAAGCTAGGTACTCTAAAACCTACAACGGCAAATAAAAACAAAATTTTAAAATTAATTAATCCGTTTTTAGAACTGATTTTCACAAATTAAGAATGATTTTAATACTTACATCGTGGTAATGAAGTTTTATTACATATTGAGTAAGTGTATGAAACATTCGGAAAAATTAAATGCTTAAGAAATTTATTTATTTTTAGTTAAATTTTATTATTTCTCATAGTATTATTATTCAAATCTGACTTAAGTAAACAAAAAATGTGTCTGTCTGTGTCTATGTATGTTTATGAATATATTACTGACATAGGACTAAAAAACAATATATAAGACCAAATCCTTGCAAAAGGGAAACCTTTATGCAATAAATAAAAAAAAATAAGCTACTATAATATTGGGCATAATAAAATTTACAATGTAAATATAGCAAAAACGAACAATTTTAAATATGTTAAAATTAATTTTATAATTCAATTTTATTTGTACAAAATAAAGCGAAAAGATTTAGTCTATTAAAAATAATTTATTACTTATCTGTTTTTAATTTTATAATTGACCTTTATGTTAGGTATTTTTATTATTCTCTTTTTTTTTTTGTCTTGTATGGTTTTAATGTTGATAGATTCAGTTCTTTAATTTTTTATGTGCTGACCTTTTAATTTGTTTGCACTCTACGTGTTTATAGAGCTAATCGCCCAGTTGCTAGCTCTAAAACCACATAAATATATACATTTTTAAATAAACAATGTTTTTTGGAGTTAATTAAAAATAAAATATTATTAAATGTTTAAATAATTACTTAAATATACCATCACAGACATTTTACTCTCTTAAAAACGTAGAATAGCCTTCCTTTAATTGAATTATTTTCTTATTATATAAAACACTATAAATCTTGAAACAATCAAAAACTAATCCCACGGCGAGACCGAGTATTAGAGTTAATGATTGCTCCAAAGTATCAACACTCAAGAAAAAGTAAAACCACTAGTAATGACAAACAACAATTGCAAGATAAAACTGTGCAAATAATATTGCAAAAAGTCGCAATCATTTCGTCATTGTTCAAAGAAAGTATATATTAGCTTTTACGCCCTCAGGCACAAAGACCATTCATTATTAGATACAGAGAAATGCAACATATTTCAAATTATTTAAATTCCGAAATACTAACATGCGGCACACTGCAAAAACCTCCCTGGCTTTTAAAAAATATATTTATTGACACAACATTAGCAACATATAATAAGAGTGATCCAACATCAAAATTAATCTATAAAAAGAATTATGAAGCTTTCATTATTGAAAATGTCGGAAAACTCTTTAATTATACTGATGGCTCTAAATCAGATGAAGGTGTGGGAGCTGCAGCTGTAATAGATGATCAAATTATAACCAGGAAAATTAACGATATCTGTAGTATCTTTACAGCTGAACTCCATGGCATCCTCATCGGTCTGAACAACGTTAATCTTATCATAAAATTAAAAAAAAAAAAACAAAAAATATTAAACTATATATATATATATATATTTTTTTTTTTTTACTTATACGTACTTGTGCGTTAATCTTATCCTATGTTAAAGTCTAAAAAAAGTAATACATTTTCTATTTATACCTAAATTACGTTAATCTTATCTTAAACTTTAAAAAAACAAAAAATATTACACTATATAATTTTTTTTTGTGTACATATACGTACATGTACGTTAATCTTGTCTTATGTTAAAATCTAAAAAAAGTAATACATTTTCTATTTATACCTAAATTACGTTAATCTTATCTTAAACTTTAAAAAAACAAAAAATATTACACTACATAATTTTTTTTTGTGTACATATACGTACATGTACGTTAATCTTGTCTTATGTTACAATCTAAAACAAGTAATACATTTTCTATTTATACCTAAATTACGTTAATCTTATCTTAAACTTTAAAAAAACAAAAAATATTAAACTATATAATTTTTTTTTTGTGTACATATACGTACATGTACGTTAATCTTGTCTTATGTTACAATCTAAAACAAGAAATACATTTTCTATTTATACCTAAATTACGTTAATCTTATCTTAAACTTTAAAAAAACAAAAAATATTAAACTATATAATTTTTTTTTTGTGTACATATACGTACATGTACGTTAATCTTGTCTTATGTTAAAATCTAAAAAAAGTAATACATTTTCTATTTATACCTAAATTACGTTAATCTTATCTTAAACTTTAAAAAAACAAAAAATAACTATCGTGTTATAAGTTCTAATATTATGTGAGAATTACCTGCATTCTAAGATAACGCTGTAGATCGTACTTAAAAAATGTTAGCAATTTCCACTCACCTGCAATAAAAAAAAATAAAAATAAAAACAGGGCAAATTTTATTTTAATACATTAGCTACATTTTGAAATAGTAACATGAATGACTTCATGCAAACAATTATTAAAAACTATATGTATAAAAACTGTTGTTTATATATACATCCATTATAATTAACTCAAAGTTCTAGGACGGGTTACCTATAGGTTACCACCATTTTCTTGCCAGAGTTGGGCTGATGCCTTTTCTTTTTTCTAAAGAAAAGCCACCATCCCTAGAGGGAATCGAAATCCCACTGAGTGTTAAATGCTCACGCCTTAACACTCACGGCCACCGGGCCTCCATATATATATATATATATATATATATATATATATATATATAAATATATATGGGGCGAGGTTAGCTCAGTGGTAGAGCACTCGACTAATGAACTGGAGGACCAGGTTCAAAACCCGAGCGCGCACTAAAGATTTTTTCTTCTAGTGCTGCCGTTCGAGGGTTGGATGTGGGGTCCCAGATCGTCCCTAGGCTCACCCAGCCTTTAATTAATAATGGGTACCTTGGGTGCTAATGACTCTAGCAGTCGAAGCAGCCAAGGGGAATATCAGGCGGCCGGAGCATAGTATTGACAACACTATCTCCCTAGTGTGCCTTATGGTCAAGAATCGGATACCTCTACAGTATCTGCCCCTCTGGGCCCTTGTGGCCTGATACGGGACTGATTTATATATATATATATATATATATATATATATATATATATATATATATATATATATATTCAAATTCTTTTTATGATCTTGTTCAGAAAAATATAAGTGAGGCACTCATCGAAGCAATGCTGTTTAAAGAAAATGGAAAATATATACGTAAATAGCCGTCGAGCTCACAACGTAAAAGCTATAACGAACTGGCTCAGTCATAATTATAGAGCAAGATGGATGGGCTATCTACAGGTTACCACCATTTTATAATGCCAACAGCACGTGGTCGGTCACCCACTCAGGTACTGGCCACGCCCGACGTTGCTTAATTTCGGTGATCTACGGGAACCTGTGCATTCAACGTGGCTAATTATGATGAGATTGGTTTCTGCAAGGAGGATGTCAGTTTTTTTTTTACGGCGCATCAACAAATCTTGGCTATTAGCGCCGACATCCAGGGTGCAGCCAGGAATTTTCTCAGCGGGCCCTGAGATGAGAAAATTTCTGGCGCCGGTGGGGATCGAACCCACCATCTCCCGCTAATGAATCTAGCGCGCTAGCTACTAGACCATGGGAGACCCGAGGATGTCAGTTGTAGCTACTTCTATAAATTTCGAAGTATGTAATTATTTTTTTTTTATTTTTTTATTGAACATTAATGTACGACTTACTTCAATCGTTAAATGTCAATTTAATCAAGACCGTACTGAACGCACTTGTCTAACAGCGTTTATTCTTGTCACTTGTCAGAAAGCCAGCTTAGTGTGAGGGATTAGCATTAAAGTAGGCATTAAGGTCTAGGTTGTAAGTTGGTCGTAAACTAGTGGAAGATTTAGTCGCAGAACCGGTAAGGTGTTTACACCGCCTAGGTCATTCCTAATTACACTTGGTCATTAAACGGGAGATCTTTGATGAAACCGACAAAAACACGGGCGTAAAATAGTGGAAAGTTCTATAATGGCCTATTAATATTAAATAGGAACATGGTTTATCGCCTTCTTGGATCAGCAGGATTCGCCATGACCTGAGTCCCCGCACTCTCATCACTGGTAGACTAGACTCCTTGTTAACAAGTCATAGAATGATTGGGATTCGGATAAGAGAAAACGTCAGATTATGAGAAAAATCAACATTTCGAACGTTTCGATATGCTGTTAGGCAGCCTTCTTCAGCAACAAACGCCTAGGGGATAGAAAAAATGTATTCATGGTCACCTAAAAGTTATTGCGGCCTTTGTCTATCGCCTAGGCATTTTTTTGCTTAAAATCATGTCAAAACGGTCGGAGTATACATTTTTCTGAAAATCCGACATTTTCCAGCCGAGTTCCAGCTATGACTTTTCAACACACCAACTATCATAAAACACCTTTTTCTCCTTTCCTGTCATAAACATGCCTTTTGATCCTTACCAACATTTCTCCCACCACCTGCTGTTTTCAGTTACTTATACCCCAGTAGATTCCTTTTTCCTTAGACACTTTCACTATGGTTACTTAATTGCCTACCTTGGTCTTCCTCTGCCGCTCGGCATTTCCATTGGTATGTAGTATCTTATTTCTTTGTAAAATTTATTAATGTTACTATTAGCTACTATATTTGTCATTGGTATGTAGTTTCTTATTTCTTTGTAAAATCAATTAATGTTACTAATTACTATTAAAATCAATTATTGTACCTATTTACTTTTTCATTCTACTCATTCTAAGAATCTAAGACGATATGTTCTTTTATAAGTTAATTGTATCTATAGTTCTGTTACCTATCACAATCATAATTTTTTTTGTTTTTGTATTAATTCCCTTTTTTGTCATTTTAGCTGACGAAGGCTACCAATGTGTAGCCGAAACGTCCGAAATATAGATTTTTTAAAACAAAATCATATTGAGGTTTATTTAGCGGAATTCCAACCATTCCATCTTTACTTATCACCTCGACGGCTATCTAATCATCATATAGAGTTCTTGTTGTGTGTGTATCGGAAGAAGACAACACGTCATGACAACACGTCACGGGATGACATCGTAGATACAAATGCAAACTAACGAATGTGAAAATCACCACTTTCAACAGTGAAAATACTTTTATTTAATACTCTGCTTTTGGGCAGTCAAATAGTAGGCAGATTCTACCTTTTGACAGTGGTAACATCCTCATTTCACTGTGTGAACTTAGATTAGAGAGTTTGTTGTCCATCTGTCCAACAGCAATCAGTAAAGATTTAAAATGAGAAATGCTTTTTTTCTCATTCGATACTTTGCATTTGTATCGACGACATATTAATTATAAAACACTCCATAGACAAAAAAACGCATTTTGGCATATGATAATGAGACAAAAAAATATACACATATTTAAAAATACAAAGACGAAGCTCAATTTATTTAATTATATAATATTATTTATTTTTATAAAATTTTACTTTTAGAGCCGTTCCTCCCTCCCTCCATAGAGAGGACCCCGCTTATGAATTTGATCTCATGACGCAATCCGGAAATGGCGACTACAACATTTCAATTTAATGTTTGATAACCCACAGATCAGAATCAGATATATATATATATATATATATATATATATATATATATATATATATATATATTTGTTTTCAACATCTTTTATACCATTGCTTTATTTACGAAACGCGTCGACAAATAGTGAATCGGCATAAAAGATGTTGAAACCAATTTTTTGTCTGTTGTATATTTGTCTGTTCGCTCTCTCACAAGCAAATCAATAAAAAAATAAAAAAAATTATCCGATTTTGTTAAAATTCGGCACAAAAATGCTTTGTCTATCAAAGCTCGAGTTCGTTAACCAGAAGAATCCGCCAACCAGAACTCTGTTTTATGGGCGAAATTCGGGCGAAAAAAAATCTCTGCGCTTGTGGATTTTGGTTTGTATGCTTCAATGTACACTTTTTATTGGTTATTTAGCGCAGGGAAACGATTGAAATAATTTACGAGGAGATATCTGTAACCGATTTTGGGAGAAGTAGATAAAACTAGTTTTTCGTTTTGTGTATTCAGAAACTAAATTATGAACAATTTATCGATTAATATACACTCTTAATATACACATAATGGAATAATTCAATGCAATAACATATTGATAACGCATTAAATACACACATAATGTAAGTTGTACATCATCAAGAAGGGATCACCAACGAATAAATTTTAAAAAAATAATTAGTTTTTTACACCCTTTTTTTGGTGTTTACGGATTGTAAATAGTATATTTTGGTATTGAAATATGTATTTGGATCAGGGCGATGAAGGTTGGGCCCTCCATTTGGGCGTGGATTCAAGGTAAATATCAACTCTTGTGTTTTCGTAATCATGGCACTAGGAGTGCCGTATAAACAGCAGTTTTCGGTTTTTATAAACTCCTACGGCTTATCCCGTCTGGGGTTGGGTAATAATAGATAATAAAACTATTTTTTAAAAATAAAAATGAGTTTTCAATGTCATAGATTCGTCTTGAATTTCAAGCACTTTTTTTGTGGCAAACAAAAAGTTCCACTGTTTTTCTTATTCCATTCTTAACCATAGAGTCATTTTTGTAAACTTGGAATATAAACAGTTAATATTTCGTGAAAAATTGAATCACCTTAAACAGACAGATCTCCCTGAAAAGCTAGGTTTACGCGCCGAAAATGCACAGGAAATTGTTGGCAGTAGTCAAATAAAACAGGAAATTAGTCTATTTCAAACAAGAATAATACGAACTTGTTTCTCATTTACGTATGCTCTTTTACCAAGAAAAATTGCAATTTAAAACTTCACAACCGATTCAAAACTGTCGCAAACAGAAACAAAAACCCGTTCAAAATAACGAAACTGGTCGTTTCGAATCTTAAGCACAGATTTCTCCGAGTAAGATCGCTCTATAAAGAAGTACATACAATTCTTTATTGCAGGGCATTTATTTAGGTTTAAAAGTGAAACCTTACATTTAATACATTTTAACAACCGGTTTCAAGATATTTATTTAGGTTTAAAAGTGAAACCTTACATTTAATACATTTTAACAACCGGTTTCAAGATATTTATTTAGGTTTAAAAGTGAAACCTTACATTTAATACATTTTAACAACCGGTTTCAAGATATTTATAAAAAAATCTCAATACAATTCTACTTGTTTTCTACATTTTTCTTAAAAACAGTTATTGCTATTGTCTTACAAAAATGGATTCATTTGATTCCATACATCAAATTACCCCGGCAAAACCGTAAAATCAGTGATTTTTCTCGAGCTAAGAGAAGCCCTTCCCTACATTTACTACATTTTTCGAGACGGTTTCGAAATATTTATGAAATTCTACTTTTCATGAAAACTGTTTTACGTATGGCCTTGAAGATTTGATGTATCTACCTACAAATAGTCCTTGGTAGCCTGTAAAGGCGAAGTCATAAAGGTCTACGATTTTTTTGAGCGAATTTTTTCGTAAAAATAGTGATCTGGTAGGCGAATTTGGTTAGTTAATGAATTTGACCTGTTATCTGAGGCAACTAATTTTTGTATGACATTTCATCAAAATCGGACCATTTGTGAGCCTGATATATAGCGAACAGACAAATATACATATCCATAAAAATGTGAACCACAATTTTTTTGATCTATGAATTCTAAAAGGTGAAATTCGCGTTGCTTCGTCGGGTCATCGGTGGGTTTCCTCTACGAGTTAAAAATAATTCTAACAAATTCTACAATAGATGATGAGTGGAAAAATACCAATGGCGTCAAATAAACAAATACGTAAGAAAGTAAACACCGACTGGAGGTGTAACTATTTTAGTGGGCTCGGCCTTGCTGTCTGTTCCCGCCAAAAAGGCAAGAAATGTATCAGCTGACAAGACGTGTAACTGTCAAAGGTTTCTCCTGTCATGGAGTCATGAATAACATCTGTCGATGTTTCTCAACTTGTCGAACAGCTGATTCCTGGGGAGTTTCCGCTCTCAGCTTCTTGGCAGTGTTAACACCTAGTCTCCTCATGGAAGCTGCAGGTGAAACCACGGTGAACGGATATAGATGAAACAAACGGGAGAGTAAAAAAAAAATCGGTAAACTATTATTTATAAATATAATGGAAGTCGGATAAATGTGGTATACAGTTCAATTGAGAATAATTATTATAGATCACCGAAGTTAAGCAACGTCGGGCGTGGCCAGTACCTGAATGGGTGACCGACCACGTGCCGTTGGCATTATAAAAGGGTGGCAGCCTGTAGATAGCCCGGCGTTAATACCCAAATTGTACGCCGTTAAACACACACGAAAACAAATTATTTTGTCGGATGGTAATCAGGTCTGAGCGTAGTACTGAGTATTCCTTATTTTTATTTTTTTTTTGTGTGTGTTTAACGCCGGGCTATCTACAAGTTGCCGCCCTTTTTTAATGCCAACAGCATGTGGGTCGGTCACCCATTCAGGTACTGGCCACGCCCGACGTTGCTTAACTTCGGTGATCTATAATAATTATTCTCCATTGAACTGTACACCAAATTTATCCGACTTCCATTATCACTATAAATAATACTTTACCGACTTGGTTTTATATTCTCCTGTTTGTTTCATCTATATCGGCTACTGGCCTTGCCCGACGTTTCTTAACTTCGGTGATCAACGGAAACAAGTGCATTCAACGTGGCTGTGTCCATTGGCTTGAGTGTCCCTCCTCCTACTGTAATTGTGGTAATTAGATAGCTGTCCAACCCCTTTCTCGCTTTGGTATGTATACATATTGGGCTGCAAAAATAACGTAGGTTATTTACGAACAATTCGTTCCAGATGGCGTACAACTGTTGAGTGGTCAACAGCAACTTCTCGAATAGTTTTGCGAGGGTTTTCTTCCACCAAAGTCCTCAGTTGGTCGTCATCACCAATATAAGGTTTACCGCAACCTTTTTTGGCTTCGAGATCAAAACCTCCAAGAAGAAATGTTTGGAACCACCGCTACACTGTACATTCACTGATGCTTCCTTCAACCCAAACAACATTCATGTTACGCGTGGTTTGAGCCGCACTCGACCATTAAGAACATCTTGCTTTGACATGGTGAACTTCAGAGGTCTTTACTCATGAAGAATGTAACACAAATTAAACTAATCTTTGAGTAAAAACAACATTAATAACCATTGTTTCTAATCCATTAACTAGACTTTGGTTTATCTTTGTTATCTTCGCAAGCGCTTGCCTAAGCAAAATGAATATTCGAAACCTTCGTTATTTTTGCACCAACCCAATAAATATATATTAAGTACTAGCTGTTTCCCGGCGTGCAATGCTACACCTACTTTCTGCATCGATAAAAGCAAAAATAAATTATATACCAAATAATTAATATTAAAATCTGTCACAATTTTAGTTCATTGTTTCGAACTTGTGATCGCCGAACTGTAAGTCATAGACGATTTTAACCTAGCCTATGACTCTACCCATGTCAATACCTGCCTGTGTGCCACGTTTGGTCAAAATCGGGCAAACGGTGTGAATTGGTTTATATCTAGATGTAGTTCGTGAGACAGCCAACAGAGGCCAGCACCACAGCAGTTCCGGAAAAAACCGACAGAAGCCACCACCAGAGCCTGCGAATAGATAGCTCTTATCAATGAAAAGCCAGCACTCCTTAGTTAGACAGTAACTGATGAAATAAAATTGGAATAAACTCCATTACATCGTCGATACAAAAGCAAAGTATCGAATGTGTAAAAAAGCATTTTTCATTTTCAATCTTTACTGATTGCTGTTGGACTGAAGTACGGCAAACTCTCGAATCTAAGTTCACTCAGTGAAAGGGGAAAGTAACCATTGTCAAAAGATCGAATCTGTCGAATATTTGACTGTCCAAAAGCAAAGTAATGAATAAAAGTTTTTTTTTTCTCTGGAATTTGGTGGTTTTCACATTCGATACATTGAATTTTTATCGACGACATGATTACATAATGATGTAAAGTCATCAATGAGTTCGAGTTATTCTAATTATCAAGAACATCAACAAATAAATTTGAGATATTATTCAAAATGGCTGTCGATTCAAAATGGCCGTCACAATCTGAGTTTAGTCAATTTTTCTTGAACAAAGCTTTTGACCAAATTTTGAAAATTGACTATTTTGACCTAGCGTAGGAGATTTCCTGTATCAAGGCCTACCTGTGTGCCAAGTTTGGTAAAAATCGGTCAAACCGTGTAGATTTGTATAAGGAACAAACAGACAGACCCGTGATTTTTATATGTATATAGATATGTGTGTTTCGACATAGATATATCAGATGCCAGCGTACGCTTGACGTTTAATTAAACCCGAATGGTTTTATTACAGTGATTATGGTATCGTGTACATAAGAAGTTATTTATGGCCTCCGAGACACTTCCAGAAGCTTTGGAACGGAGCAAGCTGTGTAGCCCAAAGCCAATATAATTAATCGATAAATTACAAAGCTTTTATATGATCGATATATTTATTGTAGCAAGGGGGCGGGTCGGAAGAGGTCATCAAGGACTTGTAATTATTGCATAATGGCTTCAGGTTTTTCCCTTGCAATTTGAAACCTGTTTTACGAGATTCTTTTTGAGGAACGTTAATAAGCGCATGGAAATGATTTAAACCGCTCATGCGTGTGGATGGAAACATGTTTGAATATTAATACTGCAAAGAAATCTGAGCTCGAACGTCCTTGGTGGGTAAAAGTCAAGGTTTCTGCAGCATGATGCATCTGAGTGCAGTTGATTGGTTGTTTCAAAGCGTTCATTAAAACGTCCGACTCGCAGGAACTGCTTCATCTTACCGCGCTTCCGTTCATATCCCTAGAGACATAAGTAAAAAAAATAGAAGCATTGATAGGTTTTGATCTTTCGTGAAAAAAATAAAACGACTCGCAGGATCTGCGTCATTTTAGCGCCTTTAAATGACGTTCATACTCTTATGCTTAGGTACTTGTGGTTGTATCTAAGCACTTCTACCTAGGCGTAAACAGTTTTTTTAGTGGCAAGTGACAATTATTAGTAAACGCAGCAAGTACAAGTAAATACGAATAGATTCTATTTACTAAGCAACATGTAAGCTCCTCTCATAGCCATTCTATTACACTGTTGTCCCTTGACACATAATGTAAACAACCCAAACACAGTATAAAGTGATAAGTTAATTAGTCGTCCACTAGGTATTTTTACATGGACACTGTTCAATATATTTTTTTGTGATTCATATTTTTGCCTCTTCTGAGTGTAATCCTTTTGTGCGGGAAAAGGTTTAATTTAGATATACTACGACAATGTAGGAAAATTTGGAAGGCTAGCGTTAAGCTTATTTCTACTCATAAAAAAATGTTTGAACAATTTTCTGCCAACTAGATACTAAAAATAACCCCAGTTTTGTTTTTCGAAACTTGACACTTAGCATTCCCGTCACAAACGATTTGACGAGCTCTTTAACCAGGAAAATTGGCCCATCCGACGAAGAGGAGTTTGTTCCGGTCACAAATTAGTAATATCCCTGTAACGATTGAAATTTTTGTTATATTGCAACGGAATTTGTGGTGCCCATTTAAAAAGAAATATGTGTTATAAAAATAACAACTTCTAGGCAATTTGCTCCGACATCCATGGTGGGCCCAGAAATGAGAAAAATCCTTGTTGTAGGTGGGACTCGAACCCACCATCTCCCGCATGAGAATCCAAGGCGTTAACCCCTAGACCCAATACAGAGTGGTACTATTTGCAAATCCCATTATAACTTAAAGAATGTTAGAAATAGAAGATATAAAAATCGACCTGAAGCAAAAATGTCATAAAGGTAAGCCAAACGTTACTCGCCTTTTCCCAGCGTCCTAAGTTTGGTTTTATCAGGCTTCCGTGTTGGTCTGAGGCATCCATCGGGTATTGAGGGTTCCGTGGTGTTTTGAGGGCGCCGTGGTGTTCTGCGGCACCTTATTAGTAGTTCAACAACACGGTGCTCGCATTCCTTCCATGACTAGAAAGTTGTCGCGTTTAGTGTTAACCAATATGACACCTCCAATAATATCAATGATTCTTGGAATCCAGTAACACGAGTCCTGACTCATCAGCTTTCAATAAAAGGATTCCTCTGCATAACCATTACTCAGGGATGTTGTCTCGACATATTGACTCAGTGGCTGTCTGCTAAAGATAAACTCAAAGATGAATCACCTTCATTGCGTCAATTAAGAAGATGCGCGCTTTTCCAAAGTCTGACTAAGGCTACAAAAAGGGTGGAGTGTAGAGAGAGCAAAAGCGCATAGAGATCTGCGCGATAGAGCTCCGAAATCAAACTGAGATGAAATCCTTTCTATGCTCTCTGAATTGGCTGCTGATACACTCTGTATACTTTTCTGAACCCTTACGAGACTGCAATACGCAAGACCTTAGATGCCCGTGGAGCGGAGCCAGTTTCACTCTCCTGGTTCCACAGGACCGCATGAAAATAGCTGAGTCTACACCGCACGTCTCTTTTCATTTCTCCTCATAGGCTTTCGTTATTTCTTTCTTTGAAACATTTTTCTTACCACTTATTAAGGGTTTTGTATCAGTCTACGACAGGCTTAAAAAGTCTGGTATTATATCCATGGAACATGATCCCTGTGTACAAATCAACTGGTAAAACACAAATAAGGCCCTTTAGAGTGACTCGAACTATTCAAAGGGCCCGGGTAGTAGAGAGAAAGCCCTATTCAGTAGGCTCAAACTGCATTTTTAATAAACTCTAGTGGATAAAAGAGTGTCTAGAGACTGCAAAACCTACCGCTAGATATCGAAAAAAGCTGTCTGGCCCGAAACAAAATGGCCTTTTCACGAAAATGGCTATCAGGACACAGGGCATGAATGCCCGGTGTCAAGAAAGTTGTTATTAGTCTCGAATGGGATTATTTGTTTGATTTCTTCGCTATGCTCTTTGCTCTCTTTACGCTCTACTGTGTTTGGACCCTAACAAGATCAGGATGACAAACTTGAGTTCAAGATGAACCTTTGCCTCTCCAACTATAGTAAGCCATCCGCCTTTGTCCATAGCTTTCATCTTCTGGCCACTCCAATTTTCCTTCCAAAATTCCCTTCTAAGTCGTTAATCCAGCACTTACACGGCCGTCCTTTTTTCTTTTTACAGGAAATGCTTAAATGTGCTTTTTGGCCAGTCTTTCATCTAGCATTCGCTCTATGACCTTGCCAACTAATTCTTTAGTTACCTATTCAGGGGGATCAGAAGTCAAGGAATGTTTGGGATTCGGCTAAGAGAAAACGACAGATTTTGAGAAAAAGCTATATATCCAACGTTGCGGCATTGTTTGGCAGATTTCTTCAGCACTAAATGCCTAAGGGATGGAGGAAGACCACGAAAACGTTCAGGTGACCATGGTGTTGGTCACACTTATGCATGGTCACCTAGTCATTTGTTGCTGAAGAAGGCTACCTAAGAGCATGCCGAAACGAATATCAGATTCTTGCGTTTAGCCGATTTCTAACCGTTCCTTTACTTCTTAACAATGAATCTAGTCTTGCAGTGATGAGAGTGCGGGGACTCGGGCCAAGGCAAATCCTGCTGATCCAAGAAGGCGATAAGCCATGCTCCTATTTAATATTAATTGGTTTAATCAAAAATCTTCCATTTAACATGGGATATACGGTTTTGCTTTGCCCACTAGGCGTTTGCTGATGAAGAAGGCTGCCGTAACGTTCACAAAACAGATGTTTCTCAAAATCTGACGTTTTCTCTTAGCCGAACCCCAAACATCCTTTGATTTCTTATTTCCTACAGATGTAACGAAGCTTAAAATCTCTTCTTGCTCCGTCAGATCAAGAAATTCCAAGTTGGACCCAATAAGCTGAAGGTTCCTAAGATTTTCACATCCCTCCAGACGGTCTGGTTGGAAAGAGGCTGAAGTTGCGGCTTCTTTGTAGCAAGTGCAAGAGATAAGCAGGCCTTGGAGATGCAGTTTTGTTATCTATCGTAGACTGCACGTGCCGGGACCAACACGTGGCTCCATCCTTCTTCTCCAGCCGTAAAATCTCTCCTTGCAGATATACTGCTGGTTCCAGCTAGAAGGACAGCTTCGCAGTTTGCAGAATAATTAAGTGTTCCAAACTATCTATCTACTGTATAAGAAATGTTAATAACTTAAAACTAGAAAGAAAGCATTCCAAAATTTATAGACCAGGCAAATACGATATTTGCTGTGAACACATCGGCGAAGTCTGGAAACGATTTTGTTTATTAAAATAGGCATCAAATATTAATATGATATGAGGCTTGCCTAAATTTCTAAGTTGAGCTAGTGCCATAATGGGAAGAAAAACTTAAAATTTTCGAACCTTCTGAAACAAAGTATTTAATCGAAAAGTTTGTTATAACCGAATATTAAGAACATGAAATGCTCCGACCAATCCATTTCAACTCGATCGAGTAGTTTTCAAGAAAAGTTACGAAAATGGTACCAATGTTTTCCACTTTAGCGTAAATTCGAATTTCAACAAAATAACTCTTGAGATATCAGTGAAACGGCAAAAAAAAAACAAGAAAAAAAAAACCCCAACGCAAAAATTATGGAGTTAATATGTACAGGATACTGGACTAATATGCTGGAGGACTGGAGTTCAAAACTCGAGTGCATTAAAGTGTCTTCGTTCATGGGTTGGATTCGGTCTCCCTGACCGTTTTTAGGCCAACCCAGCCTTTAATTAATTTATTAATGTGTGTCTGCAAATGGCGAAAATGAGGCTGCCGGGGCATAGTACTGACCACACTATCTCCCTAGTGTGCCGTATGGTAAAGTATCAGATACCTCTGGACCCTCAGGCCACTAGGACCACGTGGAGACGTCTCAGATTCTTGTCCATACGGCACACTAGGGAACTTGTGGGGTCAGTCCTATGCTTCTGGCGGCTCATTTTCGCCATTTTAATAAATTAATTAAAGGCTGGGGGAAGCGTAAGGACGGTCTAGGATCCCTAATCCAACCCTCGAACGACGGTACTAGATGATAAAATCTTTAGTGCCCAAGTTTAGAACATAGGTCCTCTAGCATATTATTCGAGTACTCTACCTCTGAGTCAATCTCGCCCCCATATATATATATATATGTTCTGCCGGATACCGTCACAAGAAAGCAACGTTCCCATGGGGGGGGCGAGAGGACAAGCGTGATATGGATTCAGAAATGACTGTTCCGAAATATCTTCTACTTTCTGAAAAGTCCAACCCGTAACGGGGGACCTTTTTGATTTCTGTTAAGTCCCATTCTCCATATGGGAGGCCAGGGTCTGTAGCTGGGAGAATAATGGTGATAACCACCAGAGCTAGTATATCCCCCTAATTTCAGATAAGTTCAAACTCCATGGGGACTTGATCAAGGGAAATATAGAACGTCAAGGATAAAAGGCATAGTAGATAAAATGAATGAAGACAAACGCAGTGACCGATAAACCCAAAAAGTATAATTAGAAAATATATCAGTGTAACTGAAGGTAAAACAGATAATCGATGACAATTGCAACACAGATAATACATAGAAATAAGGGTGCACGTACATTGGTCCCGACCGGACCCGATCCGATCCGATGACCACCGATTCAAACTTGTTTGTTTCTAGACCGATTTAGGACGACCGTCGCAAAATGGCGCCAAACCACACATTGTGTTTCAAAAACGTCTACAGCCCCTACATCTTCACCGATTTCAATGTTTTTTTTTTTTTTTTTTTTTTTTTTTTTTTTTTTTTTAAATGAAAGTTAATATAATTTAGAGCAATTTTGTATATCGGATTGGATCGGATCGGGAGAAATACGGGTCCAATGTAGGTGCAGCCTAAGGTAGTTAGGGATGTACCATATCCTTTAAAATCCAAAAATAATGTGCATTCATTATTGTATTATTTTTGTTTGGGCTATTA
>OX328131.1:9986952-10079452 GCA_946811695.1 Gonocerus acuteangulatus
TAGATAAGAAGGTAAGTATGTGTTGGCTAGACTTGCCTTGGAATACCAGGTACGGCACATAGGGGAAAGGTACAAAACAATATTGCCCAAAAATAGTGTTTTATTCAGACGCTATCATTAATAAAAAAAAACTGCAAATTAAGGCAATTTTAAAATTAATAATAAATAAGGCAGACACTTTTAAGGGATTAAAATGTAAATTAAATAAAAAAAAAAAAAAAAAAAAACCAAAGTACCTAGTTTTTATTTTTTACTATTAAATGAAGTTCACGCTGCGATTTAAACAGCGTTTTCAATAAACATATTTGAAAATAATTACCAAAGGGCAGACACTTTTGTGGGGTTTATTAATCACGAAACATGGAAATAAATGTTGCCTATGATAGACTGCAATACTCTGCGCGTAACCGTAAGAGTGAATGAGAGAACCGCGCAGTTGTGGTTGTTCCCTCCGCTCTCATTGGTTCTTGCTCATATGATCTTGTACAGCTGTTCCGGTTTAAATAGCAGCGTGTATAAAACTCTCATTTAATATAAGAATAAAAACAATTAAGTCTTTTTTCTTAAGTGTTATACCCCTTAAAAGTGTCTGCCTTATTTATTATTCATTGTTAAATTGTCACCTTTCCCCTATGCGCAGTACCTGGTATTCCAAGGTATGTCCAGGAAACACAAATTTACCTTCTTAACTACCCAAGAGGTACATTATAGCAAAATTTCGAGGTGCATTTACTTCGAGGTGCAGTTACTGGCTCTCGGACTATTATTACCATTTCTGGATACTACGGCTCCGTACACCATTAATCTAGGAAACTGAGACGAGATACTCTGGGGGGGGGGCAACAAATAGTTTATATTTCCAAAGCATCCGCGAGGAATGTAAACATTAATATAACGATGGAATTTAATTATTTCACACAATTTAGGGGAAGATCCCCAACACACATTCTAACATTCTATGCAATATCCATTATCGATCTTGGGCAACAATATGCATTATCAGGGCCAGATTTTATTCAATAATAAGTTTGTTGTCAATTGTGCAAATTTCTTGTCACAGGTAACTTTCTTGTCAAAGGTAAAAATTCGTTGTCAGTGGTGTAATTGTCTGCATTAATAGCTTACATTTGTTGTCATTGTTTGTAACGTTCAATGTTAATAGCGCAAATTCGTTGTGAGTGGTGTGAATTTGTTGTCAATGGTGAACATTTGTTGTCACAAAGGCAACTTTCTTGTCAAAGGTAAAAATTCGTTCTCAATGGTTTACATGTCTACAATAGTATTGTAAATTTGTTGTCAATGTTGTTACATGTTAGTAGCGTAAATTCGTTGCATGTGGTGTGAATTTGTTGTGAATGATGCATATTTGTTACAAAAAGGTAACTTTCTTGTCAAAGGTAAAAATTCGTTGTCAATGTTGTAACTTTCAATATTAATAGCGTAAATTCGCTGTGAGTGGTGTGAATTTGTCGCCAAAGGTGAACATTTGTTGTCACAAAGGTAACTTTCTTGTCAAAGGTAAAAATTCGTTGTCAATGTTGTAACTTTCAATATTAATAGTGTAAATTCGCTGTGAATGGTGTGAATTTGTCGCCAAAGGTGAACATTTGTTGTCACAAAGGTAACTTTCTTGTCAAAGGTAAAAATTCGTTGTCAATGTTGTAACTTTCAATATTAATAGCGTGTTTTATCTTGACTCGCGATTAACTTGGAACGCACACATTAAACATAAACGGCAAGAACTCAATCGACGATTCGGACAACTATACAGACTACTAAATCGAACATCGCACTTAACCGTACAGAACAAACTAACTGTCTACAACTCATTAATATAACCGATATGGACTTACGGAATCGAACTCTGGGGGACAGCCAAGCATTCCAACATCCACCGAATCCAAACATTCCAATCCAAAATCCTACGTACCATAGTTAATGCTCCTTATTATGTTTCGAATCGCACCCTCCATAATGACCTAAATATTCCTTTCGTCCAAGATATAATCCCTAGCCGCTTCTCATCTTTCCATAGTAAATTGATTAATCATCCTAATCCTATAGCACAATCCTTATCCAGCACCAATCATCCTTCCTCTCCACCCAGACGTCTTCATAGGAAGTGGCCCCGGGATCTACTAAGGCAGTGAAGTGTCGTGAAGTGCTCAAAAGTCAGTGTGATTGTAATAGTGATAATTGAGAGTGATATCGATGGATCTCTTCTCTCCTCGTGATATCACAGGCCACGCCTCATTCGCCTCCAATCCTCCCTGCTAGTCGCAGGGTGTGGTTGGATGGCGTAAGGTAACTCTGGAGTTCTAGCATGCCTGGACAGGCCATCCTAGAATCCTTCCTAAAGGAAGGTATTCGGTTGACAACTGGTGGCAAATGCCTACTTTACTAGTGTAAATATGTTGTCTATGTTGTTGCTTTCAGTGTTAATAGCGTAAATTTGGTGTGATCCGTGGGAATTTCTTGTGGAAACAGTTTGTCTACTACTTTTGTCAAAGCCAATTTCATGGCTTTTTCGTGACATTTTCATGACTTGAAATGTAAATTTCATTCCCATTGAAAACAAAATAATTTCACTTAATAAGAAAAAGCCTTAACTTTTAGCTTTAAATTATTTGTAACCTTACACGGATTACCTGATTGCAGTGATATCTATAAACCTACAAATTAACATACATGAAAACAATTAATAAAACTGTATAAAATGTAAAGAGGATAGTTTACATTAATTTTAAAAGTTAAGAAACTAAAATTTTAGAAATACTAAAATTTTTAGAATTTCTATAGAATTAGCAGCCTAATAAATATTGAACAACGGTAGCCAAATTAAAAATTTCTAAAAATATTATTAATTAAATATTCATTATCAATGAAAAAAAAATTTTGTTTTTTTTTTTGTTTAAACGCTACAACAAAGGAATCTAACTGAGGATGGGGGTGGGAGAGGCAGATAGAAGTGCATTGCCGTACAAAAACAGCTACAATTATGAACATGCAAAAGACTTGGTATTACATTAGGCACCGGTAAATCTGAAATTTCGTTACATGGTTTCAAAATCCATGAATTTTTCGTGGTTTTAGTGCCCTATTTTCAATTTCGTGACATTTTAGTGATTTTCGTGACTTTTCGTGTAGTAGACACCCTGGGTATAGGGTAAATTTCTTGTCACGAAGATACCTTTCCTCTCAAATGTAAAAATTCTTTATCAACAGTTTACAAGTCTACAATAATAGTGCACATTTGTTGTCAATGGTGTAATGTTTTTGTCACAATTGTAAATATCTTGTCAAAGGAGATCATTTATTGTGAATGGTGTAAATCAGTCCGGTAACAGGCCACAAGGGCCCAGAGGGGCAGATACTGTAGAGGTATCTGATTCTTGACCGTACGGCACACTAGGGAGTTCGTGTGGTCAACACTATGCTCCGGCCGCCTGATTTTCCCCTCGGCCGCTTCGACTGCTAGAGTCATTAGCACCCAAGGTACCCATTATTAATTAAATTAATTAAAGGCTGGGTGAGCCTAGGGACGATCTGGGACCCCAAATCCAACCCTCGAACGGCAGCACTAGAAGAAAAAATCTTTAGTGCGCGCTCGGGTTTTGAACCTGGTCCTCCAGTTCATTAGTCGAGTGCTCTACCACTGAGCTAACCTCGCCCCCGAATGGTGTAAATGTATACGTTAATACTGTAAAATTGACAATGTTGTACCTTACTATGTAAATTTATTATGAGTGGTGTGCATTTCATGTTACAATTGTAAGTTGTCTTGTCAATGGTTTAATTGATGTTGTTTTTTTTTAATTGGAATTAAAGATGCATTCAACCGCGGGAGGTCATGGGCACCCAACGAAAGGAAGGTACTTCCTAAATAAATTAAAAATATATTGTTTTAATTTCATTAAATGGAAAATTGAGAATTTAATTGAAAGCATTAATTTAAAAATGAAATCTAAAAGCCTCCCACCCACTCCGTGGAACGGGCACCAGCCGAGCCCAGAACCACCGCACACCGCCACACTTCTATATTTCTAAAAGTCCGTCACGCAGGACCTGCATAACTAAGCACTTTCCTCAGAATTTGGGTAGTGTAGACTGCTTTCCAGAATAATTTGTTTACAATATCCTATAAAAATAAAAGAAAAACATGAATAGTTCTCTTTTAATTTTGTAATGAGTAAGTTTTCAATTATTAATTTTGTAATTAATTTGCTTCCTGAGTTATGTTTACACATGGCACCTACTACAATACTTCATTAATACAAAAAACTTCATATTTTCGCCTTTTGATCTGACGCAGGAACAGGATACAGTCACTCTAGTGGGAGATAGCGCTCCTTGCGGCGGCCTTGCGAACCTACGCCTGGTGGGCTATTCTATTGAAATATATTACAAAGTAAACCCCCCTTTCCGATAGACTGATTTAGATCATTTTTACAAAACTTCTTTCTCATGAGTTGCCCACGACGTATACCGCGTTTCGTTACAATACAGCAGAAATTACGACCGGTAGAGTATATTTGTAATTCGGGTCCGGAGTAAACCCCCCTCCTAATAAACCGATTTTGTTTATTTTTACAACACATATTTACCTGTAGATTACCACTGCGAATACCGAGTTTCGTCGAAATATAACAAAAATCACGGCTGGTAGTGGCGAATTGGTATTGTGGGTCCGGAGTAAACCCCCCCTTCTAATGAACCGATTTAGTTTATTTTTACATCTCACTTTTCTCTCTAGATTACCACTACGAATACCACGTTTCGTTGAAATATAACAAATATTACGGCTGGCATGGACAAATTAGTGTTTTGGGTTCGGGGTAAACCCCCCCTTCCGATGGACCGATTTTGGTGGTTAACGAACTCGTTCAATCGTTTGCTAATTGAATGCTATATACCAAGTTTCGTGAAGAAAAAACGAAAACTCTGGCCGCTATCGTGTTAACAGACACACACACACACACATATATATATATATATATATATATATATATATATATATATATATATATAAATTTTAAGGGGGGTGGGCATATTCGGTGCCTACTAGGTAGGATCGATAAAGATTTGAAGAAATTTTTCAAAAATTCCGTCATGAGAGCAACCTCAATAGCTACTTTCCTTCGGAGGAAATTGCTAAAATGCTTTAGCAGGGGAAACTCATTCATGCAAGGCTCTACTGGGAGTTGTGCTCGCCCCCTCCCCCGGGAGGGCGTCCACATCTCCAGAGCCCAATTGATGTTTAAATGTTGTTACTTTAACTGTTTAGTGAGTAAATTTGTTTTGTAGAGGCGTGATTTTAGTCAATGGAGAACATTTGTTGTCAATTGTGTAAATGTAATATAATAGTGTAAATTCGGCATGTTATACCTTACTTTTTTTTTTTTTTTTTTTTTTTTTTTTTTTTTTTTTTTTTTTTTTTTTTTTTTTACGGCGCATCGACATAAATCTTGGCCATTAGCGCCGACGTCCTGGGTGCAGCCAGGAATTTTGTCAGCGAGGCTTGAGATGAGAAAATTTCTGGCGCCGGTGCGGATCGAACCCACCATCTCCCGCTTATGAATCTAGCGCGCTAGCCACTAGACCACGGGAGGCCCCGTTGTACCTTACTAATACTAAAATGGTTTAAATGCCTACGATAATAAAGCAACTTTGTTGTCACTCTGTACATATCTCAGCTATAGTTATTTATTAGTTAGTTTTCAGTTGTATTGCAATTGTTGTTAATGGTCTAAATTGTTAGTAAAAATGCCTTGTGAATTAAGACAACGAAAAAATGCCTTGTGAATTAAGACAACGGAAAAATGCCTTGTGAATTAAGGCAACGAAAAAATGCCTTGTGAATTAAGACAACGACAAAATGCCTTCTGAATTAAGACAACGAAAAAATGCCTTGTGAATTAAGACAACGAAAAAATGCCTTGTGAATTAAGACAACGAAAAAATGCCTTGTGAATTAAGGCAACGAAAAAATGCCTTGTGAATTAAGACAACGAAAAAATGCCTTGTGAATTAAGACAACGAAAAAATGCCTTGTGAATTAAGACAACGAAAAAATGCCTTGTGAATTAAGGCAACGAAAAAATGCCTTGTGAATTAAGACAACGAAAAAATGCCTTGTGAATTAAGACAACGAAAAAATGCCTTGTGAATTAAGACAACGAAAAAATGCCTTGTGAATTGTGTAATTGCTGTTTTCAATACAATAACAAGTGAAGGTATATTGTTAGTTAATTGAGCACATTACTATGTTAATAGCGTAAATCTATTGTCAATGGCGTATATTTCTATGTCAAAAATGGGCTTAATGTTTTTCATAAGTCGCTACTCAACAAAAAACGTTTAACAAATTATTCTTATTTATCTTTTGTATTATTTTATTTTTACTATATGTATATATATATATATATATATATATATATATATATATATATATATATATATATATATATATATTGCTTTTTCTGAACATTTTTGTTTATAACCCTGATGCTTGTTGCAATTGTATTATATTTCCCTTTAAACCTCAGCGGACAACGATTACTTCATAAACAAGACTATCTAATAACTAGAGGCCGGAAGTTAGGCAAAATGCCTTTTTTATCTGAATGGATATATTGAAGAATCAGATAGAAATAGATATGTTTCCGTCCATTTAGGGAGTGTAGAGACAATTTTTATTTTGCCTTTTTTGCCTATTTTAAGATTTAAAGCCTTTTTTTGCTCGTTATGCAATTTTTTCTGCGACTTAAACATTTTAAAAAGCACATAACGAATTTCGAATTTCAGTTCGTCGAAAACAAAAAAGGTTTCACAAATTAAATTACATTTTGCCGTCACAAATATCAATTCTAAAGCTTATTTTCCCAACCCGTGGATTGACCGTCTGTAAATAACAGAGCCTTCCTTAGTAGAAGGAATGCGCAGGCATAATGAATAGCAGGAAAGAGAGAGGATGAGAGAAGTACGTCTCCTTCCTCTCACCCCTTTTGCTGTGACAATGGTGTAGTTACCTGGTATTCCGGATTAAGAAATGATAAGATAATGCAGAGGAAGTTTTTCCATAATGAAAAACATTTTTTCTTAGAAGGTCTATGACAATTGATACTTTGAAAAAGCATCTTGTTGTTGCTTGTAAGAAGGGGAAGTAAGAGTAAGTACTCTGATTCTGTGATAAATTGATAATAAAGAAATGAATGAGTATTTAAAATACATATTTTCATTAATAATGTGTGAGATTCCTCTTTGCCTTCACTCCTAATAAATGCCTATTTTAATTACAATACTGCCTATTTTCAGTATTTCAAGTGCCTTTTTGTCTGCCTATTTTAACCAAAAATAAATGCCTATCTTCCGGGCTCTACTAATAAGTAATGGTATTTAAAACCACGCTGGTCGCCTCCCTCCCACAAGTCTTGTGGACCAAAAGGAACAGCGGTAGCCGCCAAAACAATCCAGAGAGACTTGTGTTTACCCAGAGGTCCTGCACCTATTCAGAAGTCAACCCGGAATCCGGCGCTATATGCAAACATGCGAACAATATGTGTAAGCAATTTTGTTCTGCAGAAGCGTTAAACTGATTTAAACACTACAAAATGTATGTTTGTTTTTTATTTTAGTATTAATATAAACGTCTGAATAGCTATTTATTATTAAGTTGCGTTTGTGGGTCTGTTTGCGAAGACCACATCCAGTTACTTGTGAAGTATCTGCAGTGATTATAACAGTGATTCAGCGCACGCGCATAACTCATTAGCTTTTCTATTGGCCTGGTTGTTAATGGTAGTAAAGTAACCTTTGACACTCTAGTCCAGGGGTCCCCAAACTTTCCAGCCTTAGGGCCATAGTGATTACTCCAGTAGGTTCCGAGGGCCAAAACCATATTATCATTGTTGCCGGTGGTAAAAAGTGAAATAGTCCACTGATGAAAAAAAAAGTCCGAAAAAATACGCAACGTTTAAAAAAGGCTGCAAATCGGACTAAAGTCCGCAAAACGGCAACACTGCATATTATTAATTTTCCTGGGTCTTTTTGCGAAGACCACATCCAGTTACTTTTGAAGTAGCAGTAGTGATTTATAACAGTTACTCGTACTCGCTGATAAGCTTACTGATTAGCTTATAGGTTCTTTGCTGGTTATCTACTACTTCTTGACTCGTTATCTACGGTTATAATTCATATTAGATAATGGCAAGCAATATTTATTAATAAAAAGGTTAATATGATCAAAATCAATTCTCTCAACTATGAAATAAGTTATTAAGCTTTAAAGTTGACTGTTTTGCAGGTTATGAAGGATAACAAACAACGTTATTTGTAAACGAAATATTTTATTCCTTTTCTCTCTCTCTTTTTTGGATATTTTACATTTATTAGGTATTACATGCTATGCGTTTCCAGTTAGGTATTACATGCTACGCTCCGCTCGCTCAAGAAAATATCAAAACCCTAGTCAATCCAACTCCCAATTAATAGAATTATATTAATTGTAGCGACTCTAGTCTATCCAACTCGCTAAAATTAATAGGATTCCATTAATTTTTCCCAGTAAGAAACCAATCCCTTTTACTTTGTCAGGAACATCGCGAACTAATTGTAAAAGACTCATTTTTCTCACTAACATAAGCAGAGCTTTTTCATAAACAAAAGCTAATTCACTGTTAAAGGTTACTTTACTCCCAGCAAGAACGAATGCAATTGGTCATCCAATCCTCCAATAGGAAGGCAAAGGAGTTATGCGCATGCGCTAAATCACCGATACAATCACTACTGCTACTTCAAAAGTAACTGGATGTGGTCTTCGCAAAAAGACCCATTTTCCTGTCATTATCTGTAATTTCTAGATTAGTCGTAGAGTACGTGCCATGAGGAGTAATGTGACACGACATCTGGTGGACACAAGCAACATAAAATTAGAATACTTCAGTAAACTAAATTTAATTTGCTATAAAAAATATGTTCTCTAAAAGGAGTTTTCAAGTATGCTCTCAGCGGGCCGGACAAAATCTGTCCGCGGGCCGGATGTGGCCCTCGGGCCGTAGTTTGGAGACCCCTGCTCTAGTCAATCAAACTCGCAAAAATTAATAGAATTCTATTAATTTTAGCGAGTTGGATTGACTAGAGTTTTGATATGTTCTTGAGCGAGCGGAAACGCATAGCACGTATGCCCGTAATGCGAAATAAATATAAATATGTTATAGAACCACCGGATAAAAAAAATCGGTGAGGAGGCCCCTAAACTTCACAATGACCATAGATTTTTCTAATATTAACCTTATTAATAATAAGTATTGCTTGCTGAAATATAATGCGCTTATTTTCATTTATGCTTTAAAAGCCTAAAAGTATTATAAATACAAATTATCTAATGGTTAGTTAGAAACCATATTATATAATTATTGTAGTAAAAAAAAGTTACTTTGAGTAGTGATTGCAGTGATTTTAAATACTTTTCATTACTATATTTATATAATGCAGTTTCTAACCTTTGATAACCTGTAAAGAAGTAATAGATAACCTGTAAAGAACCATTGGCGTATATTGAAAATAATTTCAGGAGGGGCTGAGACCATTTCCGGGGTATGGAATACTAAAAATTTAGAGCTTGGAATAGTTTTAGGCAACTAAAACGCAATTACACGTAAAATAAAATATGTTTGATGAACTAAGTGATCTTATTTAATTTATTTTTAAGGGTTTTTACCATCAAATCAAAATTTCGGGGGGGGGGGGGGGTAACATGTTCTTTCCCATGCAAAGAACATGTTAGCTAATCCGTAATTACCGAAATCACTCTTTAAAACCACGACCGATACTTCAAAGTAACTGGATGTGGTCTTCGCAAACAGACCCAAAATGTTTCTGATGGCAAAAAAATTATATTGAATCGAAATTAGGAAGTAACTCAGGACAGCGTATAAAAAGGCGCGAGACCGATGTTTTGGCGGGAAGACTACCACGTGCAGACAGAGGCCAGTCACAACAGGAGGGGAAGAAAGGTCACCGACCTAGTAGTATCCCCTCTCCATTCGTCTCCCTTCCGATATACCCCCCTCCCCTCTCTTTCAAACCATTAGCTTTCTTATTCCCACACTCCCTAGGAATACATTAACCTTACTATCTTCCGCTGCAATTATACAAACAATTCGGGCACAACAAACCCCGGGGAAAATACGGCGGTACTTACGTATTAGCGTCAAAGCAGGTTAAAGAGCCGGATCACAGAGATCTGGATCAAGGAGTCAAATCAGATTTCGCCAATATGGCGATGGGATTATCAACGATTTAGGTTAACTATAGTTTTGATATAACCTTTAGCTAGCGAAAACGCGTAGCATTTATATTAATAGCATAATTGCTATGCGTTTCCGCTCGCTACGCTCGCTCAAGATTATATCTAAACTCTAGTCAATCCAACTCGTTGATGATATAGATCAAGGATGGTTTTTCGCTGGATAATGGACTGATAAACAATTTGGCATCGCTTTGAAAAAGTAGCTTTCATCCTAGCTATTCTGATGTCGCTATCTCGCACAGAAACTGAAATCGCGTAACAAAAAAAAAAAAAAACAACAACAATTGCGTGGGTAAATAAAGCACAAATGAATTGCGTTAAAAAGACAAAGGGAACAAGATGGCTACTATAAACACAATAGATGATATCTCTGATAGTGATTGACCAATAGAAATGCGTTATCCATGATCCAGATCTCTGAACGAGACCCGCCTCTTTAACCTGCTTTGACGCTAATACGTAAGTACCAATACGGCTAGGGTTGAACCAAGCAGGCAGTGTAAGGAACATTTCAACAAGTCTGTCGACAAAGCAATTAGGACAAATGTACCTTTAAATGTGTTAATAAATCAATATTTCGTGAAAAATGTCAAAAATCGCTGCAAAAACATTTAGTTGCCGCAATAAAGAAGAAACTGCTGAAGCCAAGCGGAAGTTACTTGCTCTTCATAACCGACATCCACTATGAAAAACAACAAGTGCAAAAAGCCAACGGCCATAGCCACGTTGAATGCACCCGTTCCCGTAGATCACCGACGTTAAGTAACGTCGGGCGTGGCCAGTACCTGAATGGGTGACCGACCACGTGCTGTGGCAACCTGTAGACAGCCCGGCGCTAATGGCCAAGTTGGTGATACACCGTAAAAAAAAAACAAAAAAAAAGTGCAAACAACCACGTTTCTTATTTACTTATCGTGTTTTAATGAAAAAATTCCAACCAAAAAAATACTACTAAACCTAAAAACTAAGGCAAAAACCGTAAGAAGAAAATGAAACTTTTTATGCACCGATTGAAATCACTGTATCGAAAATTACATAAGAACCGTTTTTGTAGGAAATTTATCACGGTTTTAAATATATATGTTTTTTTTTTGTTTTTTTTTTTTCACGATTTCCAAACTAGTTTCGAGATATTTAACATAAGAAGTTAAATCATTTCAAGAAGATGGGATTAATTTCAGAGAAGACGTCAGATTATCAGAAAATCTGTATTGGGAACGTTTCTGCAGCCTTCTTCAGCACTAAATGCCTAGGTGAGGGTAGAAGACCTCGATAACTTTTGGGATACCATGGACAGTTAGTCATCGGTACTCGTGAGTCACACGACTGTGGCCGATACGTAGTCTGGTTAACCCTTTGATGCATGATTTTTTCTTTTCCCA
The DNA here is from genome assembly GCA_946811695.1 of Gonocerus acuteangulatus. Taxonomy (NCBI): domain Eukaryota; kingdom Metazoa; phylum Arthropoda; class Insecta; order Hemiptera; family Coreidae; genus Gonocerus; species Gonocerus acuteangulatus. The sequence goes on from OX328131.1 coordinate 9,998,644, forward strand.
TAAAAAAAAAATCTGAGAGGTAGAAATAGGCCCCAATAAAATAAAAAAAATACGGAAATCGATTTTTTTTTTCGAGAAATTTATGAAAAACTGAAAGATGCCTGTAGGCATCATTATGCGTATGGGAGGAATGTTTTTGTGAATGAACATGTAAGCATTTGATTGATGAGTTAAAGTTAAAAAGAACTCTCTTCTCTTTTCATAAAAATCACAAATGGTAATCCTTAAACATGATTTGCCTTTAGTTAAACACAAATCAAGGTAAAAATGCAGTTTCACGCCCTCCAAACCGATTTCTTTCAAATTTTGCACAATAACGTATTTTGATGCACTAAACACGAATACGATAAAAAAAAAACGTCGGATTTAACTAGGAAAGAATTTATTAAGCACTTAAGTTCACTGTTATGAAGGTTATGAGAGCTAATGGAAACAACTAAATTTGTGACAACTTTAAGGCATACATGCTATGCGTTTCCGCTCGCTCAAGAAGATAACAAAACCCCAGTCAATCCAACTCGCTTAAATTAATAGAATATAATATTAAGCACTAAAGTTAGGAAGGTTATAAAACTAGGCGTCATCAGCGTATTTGTAAACACGCGCATGCGCAGATATGTAACATTGGGAAACAGAGAACTCTCATTTGAAATGTTCAGAAACCATTTGTTCGAAAATATTGTCAATTTTAAGGGCATCGTCACCTGTCGCTTAAGGGCATACGTGCTATGCGTTTCCGCTCGCTCAAGAAGATAACAAAACCCCAGTCAATCCAACTCGCTATAATTAATAGCTCTCATAGCCTGCATAACAGTGAACTTTAGTGCTTAATAACTTCTTTCCTAGTTAAATCCGACGGTTTTTTTAATCGAATTCGTGTTTAGTGCATCAAAATACGTTATTGTACAAAATTTGAAAGAAATCGGTTTGGAGGACGGGAAACTGCATTTTTACCAAAATAATGTTCACATTTATCACAGTAACCACAAATTTGGTTCTTGCAGTTTTCCATCCTGCATCTCATCTTCTGAGATACATCAGGCAGTACATCCTTAAACAAATCTGAGAAGGGACCATTCAAATCATCGCCTTTACCTCTAAAACATTGGCTGAAAATGCGCGAAGGTTCAGAAAGAACATTGCCGTCGACATCTTCATCATCCTCACTATCATCTGGTGCTGTGATTATATGGAAAATCTGTTTCTCCTCTCGTCATTATCGATCAGACATTGGGATCCATCGCTCGGACCTCAGTACCAGATGCACGATGGTGCCCAAGGAAACAAATGAACAACCACAAAAATTGGCACACAAAAATAAAACTTCAATAAAATAAACTTTCACTTTGTAAAATACACCACTAGTAATAAAGAGTACATTTTTTTTTAGGTCAGAATGGACGTTTTAGCGCGGTTCCTCCCTCCCCCATAGGGAGGAACCCCGCTTATAAGGTTGATCTCATGACGCAATCCAGAAGTGCCGACTAGAAAATTTTGCTTTTCAGAACCCCTAGAGACCGAAAATGATGGTTGTTCAAATTTGTATATATATATATATACATATATACATATATATATATATATATATATATATATATATATATATATATATATATATATATATATATATTGTCTGTTCGCTCGCTAGGTAGAAGACGAATGGTCCGATTTTGATGAAATTTGGTACAAAAATCCGTCGTCCAATTTGAAAGGTCAAGTTCGTTAACCAGCAAAATCCGTCCACTGGAAGATGGCGTTTGGGGCGAAATTCGCGCAAAAAACTGCTTATAGTTGGATAATTTATTTGATAATAAATCAGGTTAAGAAAAATAAGGAAAACAATTTAATCTTAGAGATATGGATTTCCAAGATATAGCTTTTCAACTGCCTAGCGGGGTCCTTCCTAGGGCGGGGACCCATCCAGGTAAGATCGTAAATAAGACCTTTCTTGAAAGTATAGATGGAACTGTCAACTTTGGTCCTCCTCTGCCTCCCGGCACTTTCATTGCTGACGAAGGCTACCAATCAGTAGCCGAAACCAATGAGTATTGAGGTTTCTTTAGCCGAATCCCAACCATTCCATGCTTTACTTATCACCTCGACGGCTAACTATCTAATCTTCATGCTTTCTAGAAATGTGGAGCCAAAATAATAACAGCTTCTATTTTAATCATTTTAAATGAGTCTAGAGACAAGAACGGAACCGCGGTAAGATGATGCAGTTCCTGCGAGTCGGACTTTTAATAGTATTGTGGCGTTGCGAAACGAGTCCCCTCGGGGTCAGAAACGAGACTCCTGGTTTTGTCAACATTAACTTGTTTATTACTTCTTGGGAACAAAGTACAAGGTTCAAAAACTTCCAGTCCCTTTGCCACTTGTTGATGCTTACAGGGAACGAAATGTAATTTGAAAAAACTCGACATAGTGCTCTGGGAGTGTAAAATATAATATGATGCCTGCGCGTCGTGAACTTCTGTATGACGAAGGCCATTCTTTAACCGTAAACTTCACTGTTCTTAGTTTGTTGTGTTAGTCCAATCTAGTTGCTAGTTGAATAGATCCACGCAAAAAGGACTTCAGTCCAAAATCAGTAGTTTTAAGAAAATTAAACTGAAGCCCTTTCTGCATGTAATAATAAAATTATGACTATGTTTCTATGGCAACTATGTATTGGACTTTTAACATAAAAATGGAGACCCGGTAGCCGTGAGGGTTAAGGCGTGAGCTCTTAACACTCCGCGCCAAAGGTCGTGGGTTCGATTCCCACTAGGGGCGGTGGCTTTTCTTTCGAAAAAAGAAAATGCATCACCCCTATCCTGGCTAGAAAAGGATGGTAACCTATAGATAACCCCTCCTAAAATTCGTAGTTAATAATAAATGGACGTTAAAATTTAAATAAATAACATAAAAATGTGTAGTTACCCGAAGAAACAATGGATCCACTTATTAACTCATATTGGGAAAAAATGGACTGAAGCCCTTTTGCATGGGTCAGCATTCAGTTATGGTCGGTGTATAGCGATACGACTTCATGATATGATTCGAGGGGCTCGTAAGTTTGTGGATTTCTTACTTTATTTCTGTACATGTAGTGTGTTGTTGTCTATATTGTAGTGAGCTCAATGAGTCACTGCAAAAGATGACGTGTATGTTGTGTGTGTGCAAGATAGCAGCTGCTCCTAAACCTTCTCTTAATTGAGTTAATATACAAAAATCTCCAGAATTTATATATATATATATATATATCGTAGTCTATTGAAAGTTAACAAAAAGACTCGTCGATTAAGCACACTTCAATTTGTGAATCGGCGCGCATACTTTCGCACCGCTTCTAAAGAATTGCCGTTGCAGAACCGTACACGAATAAGCCGTATATCAGCATCAAGAGATAGAATTTTAGTAATTGGTTTCTTGAAACAATTCGCAATGACATTTTTTTTGGTGAAGAAGCGCGGTCTCCACACCGATCCTTTTGAAATGTTGCACTATAAAGTATTTTGATGCACTAAACACGAATCCGTTAAAAAAAAAAGCTCGCTTTTCACTAGGAAAGAAGTTATGAAACACTAAAGTTCACTGTTGTGCGGGTTCTTAAAGGTAATGTAACCTTCTATGTTTGTCAACATGCGCATGCGCGGGTATGGAAAAGTTCGTAATAAGGATGTCTAATTGAAATTTACCATCAATTATTTATCAATTTATCTCCAGTTAGTTATTCAAACATATTTTTTAAAAATAATAAACCATTCTTTAAATTTTTTTTTTTTTAATTTTAAGAAGATATCAAAACTCTAGTCAATCCAACTCGCTAAAATGAATAGAATTCTATTAATTTTAGCGAGTTGGATTGGCTAGGGGTTTTGATATCTTCTTGAGCGAGCGGAAACGCATAGCACGTATGCCCAAAAGCGACAATTTACGACCAAGTCAGCTACCACAAGGTGAGTCTAAATTTCAATTACACTTCGACATTAAGGACTATTGCGCATGCGCGTGTTTACAAATACGCTGTTACCCCGTCTTTTATAACCTCCATAACAGTGAACTTTAGTGCTTAATAACTTCTTTCCTAGTTGAGAAAAACTTTTTTTTTCAACGGATTCGTGTTTAGTGCATCAATATACGTTATAGTGCAAACTTTGAAGAAAATCGGTGCTGAGGACGCTCTCCTTCAGATTTACCGCGACATGTTATAACAGGTGAGGACGCCGAAATTTACAATGATTTGTGAATAAATAGTTCATAAGCATTTCAAATAACAGTTCTTTGTATGCCAATCTTACATTTCCGCGCATGCGCACGTTTACAAATACGTTGTTTACGTCAGCTTTCAAAACCCGCACAACAGTGTACTTTAGTGCTTCATAACTTCTTTCCTAGTGAAAAGCGAGCTTTTTTTTTTTTTTTTTTTTTTTAGCGGATTCATGTTTAGTGCATCAAAATACGTAATAGTGCAACATTTCAAAAGGATCGGTGTGGAGACCGCGCTTCTTCACATTTGCCATTTTTTTACAATAAAAATTTAAATAAGTAAGTACAAAAATGAAAACTTTTCTCGTTTTTCGATTTTCTCCAAAACGAAGCAAAAACGAGCAAATCTCTAAAGGACTTTTTGTCTTAGTTTTTTGGTCCCCTACATCCCCCTGAAGTTTCGCCATTTAAATCAGGACACCATGTATATTAAAATTTGAACCACTATTATTTTCGTTATCTATAAGTTTTAATAAGAAAAATGAAATTTTCTTCACTTTCGGATTGCGTCATCGGTTTGGCGTCATAAGCGGGTTTCGTCCATACAAAGGGAGAAAAGAAACGCGCTAAAATCGAAAATTGGTTTATAAGAAAATGTCCTACCTCGATTATGAGAAGAGCTTCTAATGACGTAATAGCTCACAGCTGTTAAGCACTGCTATGACTAAGAGGTAGAAGGAAGTAGATGGGAGTATCGATTGTTTACATCTCGTGCCAGTCTGTCTGTTGGGGTGAATAACCTCTCATTGCTGTCTCCTCGTTCGTAATGATTCGTTCTTCAAAAGTAAACATACACCCCGGGGGGAAGCCATTTACAGGCCGAATTTGTTGTGGCTACTTCAGACAACTCTATTCGTTCATGAATGACCCCCCTATAACACCAACAAATTCACAAATGGAGTCATATCGTTTAGCGTAGAAACCAAGAGACCATATTTTTTGCAACAGGAAAACAACAACACGAACGGATTGAAAGAAATTCACACGTCATACTAGAAGAATGGAATATAACACAAGTTACAAACGTCATATCCAAAGAATACCAAAAACAAGCAACATAAAAATATACCGAATACTCAAGAAGAGCAAAAAAGAACAACAAAGCCACAAGCGTCACATTCAATGATTACCAAAAACAAGCAGCATACCAACATACCTAATACCCAAAGAAGAGGAAAAACCAATTACATAAACCTCAAACGTCACATTAAATGATTACCAAAGAGTGGCAACATTATTTATAGACAAAGAAGAGCAAAAACCAACAACATAAGCCACAAGCGTCACTTTCAATGATTCCAAACACTGGTAACACACCAACATATTTAATACCGCAAGTAGAAGTTAAATAACAACAACGTAAGGCACAAACGTCACATTCAACATACCAACATAGTTCATGCCCAAAAAAGTGCAAAATCCAACAACATAAACCACAAACGTCACATTCAATGATTAACGAACAAAGGCAACATAATTCATACTCGAAGAAGAGCTTATACCAACAACATAGGCCAAAAACGTCAAAACCGATGCATACCAAAATCAAATAACATATCAAATATAACACTCAGATATCTCGGTGGCAAAAAAATATCTGAGTGTTATATTTGATATGTTATTTGATTTTGGTATGCATCGGTTTTGACGTTTTTGGTCTATGTTGTTGGTATAAGCTCTTCTTCGAGTATGAATTATGTTGCCAGAATTTGGTAATGACTGAAATTGACGTTTGTGGCTTGTGTTGTTCTTTGCTTTTTTTTTTGTGTTTCCCAAAATGATTTTCTTACAAAATTGTTCATCTGTTTTAATGTATTTTTGGAAGTACTGTGGCCATGATTGCTGCGTGCCTTAGGTTTGATTCCCACAAGGGACATTTCTTTGGAAATAAAAGGTATCTGCCCTAAACTGATCAGAAAAGGGTGGTAATCTATAAAAAATCGTCCTTAAATTCACTGCCAATTATAAATGGACGTTAAAATACAAAAAAATAATAATTTGCAATTATTTATTTTTATTTTTTGGTTGTTTAACGGCGTATCAACAATTGGGCTATTAACGCCGGGCTATTTACAGGTTGCCACCCTTTTATAATGCCAACAGCACGTGGGCGGTCACCCATTCAGGTACTGGCCACGCCCGACGTTGCTTAACTTCGGTGATCTATGGGAACCGGTGCATTCAACGTGGCTATGGCCGTTGGCAATTTGCAATTATTATTTTCTTTTTTGGAACAACTTCAATTTTTTTTCGTGAATCGAAATGAATCAGGATATCTGGTCATCCGTAACTCTAGTCCCAAGTAGTGTTGTTAAAAGCGAGCCCTGACTAGAGGCTTCAGGCCTGAACCTTAAACCTAGCCTCTACAGCCCGAGCTCTGAGGGCTGGATGAAGGCTCGGGAGTGAGGCTCCATCCTAACCTTATCAAGCCCTGAAGGTTCTCCATCGAGCCTTGAAGGCTCGGCCTTGGAGCCCTGGGAAGGTAGAACTTTGGCAAGCACGGTTATACTAGTATAGTAGTAGTACGACAGTGTTGCCACACCGTCTCACAGAAGAGTTTATTTTTTAGGAAAAGTTACTATTTTTACCCAATTAGTGATCCATATAATTAGTTTATCAATGAAATGGTGAATTTAAATGCCAGCGAATAATTTCAATGTGGCGGAAAGAATTTAGGACGAATCTACTAAAGTATATTTCATGAAACAGCTGTTTGCCTGCCATCCGCCATTTTGGGAATGAAAAGTAAAAGGCTTCAAAGCATGCGCCTTCTCCCGAGGCGAGCCTTCAAGACTCGCGCCTTCTACCAAGCCGAGCCTTCAAGGCTCGCGCCTTCTATCGAGCCCTGTCCAAGCTATGGGAGCTGGAGCTTTTAGGAGCCGCGCCTTCTAGCCTCAAAGGCGCGCTCTTTTACAACACTAGTTGCTAACCATAAGCATATCTGGTCATCCGTAATCCTAGTCCCAAGGCGTCTAAAACATGTATTTCCAGTGTTTGCTTTTGTGGATGATTAGTTGTTTCAGAAAATGCGGTACTTTTAGCTGGCTATCACTGATAACGGAGATCTTATCAGAATCATCGTTGATAGCAGATAATAGATGTAAGCTAGGCATTGTAGCTATGAATCATCCCTTTATGAACAATTCAAGGAGTAATTGTAAGAGAGGAAATAAATGTTTTACAATCCCGCGATAAGAAAAATCCATTACGATGAAGTAGAACCATTAACTATCCATCGGTCACTGATTCATCACGAATATTGGACTCAATCATCTTATTAATTAGCAATAGAGTCATAGACACTAAGCAGCAGCAGAATAGGAAGCTCAAGGAGTGGTTTTACATTAATAATGGAGTAGTTATGCTTCTGGTGTGGTTATGGTTTAGTGTAACTAGTTATGGTTTGGTGTAGTTATGGTTTTGGTTTAGTTAGATAAACGTTATGATTTCTGTTATGTTTAGTTATGGTTTCACTGTTGCAAGAGTGTAGTTGTAGTTATGGTTTTGGTGTAGTAAGAGAGTAGTTATGGTTGTGGGTTAGTTATGGTTTTTCTGTAATTGAAATGTGGTTAGAGTTTTGGTGCAGTTATGCCTTTGTACTTAGAGAGTAGTGGTTGTGGGGTAGTTATGGTTTGGGTGCAGTTAGAGAGAAGATTTGGTGCATTCTTATGTTTAGTTATGGTTTTTCTGTAGTTAGAGTTTAGTTATGGTTTAGCAGAGAAGATTAGGTGTTTTGTAATGTTTAGTTATGGATTCCGTAGTCAGAGTGTAGCTCTAGTTTTGGTGAAGTTATGAACTTGGTGTACATAGAGAGAAGTTGCGGTTGTGGGGTAGTTATGGTTTTGGTTTGGTTATGGCTTTGATGTAGTCATGAAGTAGTTAGTTATGATTTTGAAGTATATATGAATTACAAGCAGAAGTCTTTAAGGGGAGGGAGTTGTGCTATTTGTGAGAAGAAATAGAAACTGAAGATAAACAATTGGTTTGGATTTGGATGGAGGTCCTCTGGACACCTAGTACACCAGGGTAAATGTTGAAGACATTTTTCGTTTTATAGGTTTTTTTTTTACATGAGATGTTCATAACTAAACAAAATGTCGAGGGGCTCCAGCCTCTTCACCCCCCCCCGTGTATATATATATATATATATATATATATATATATATATATAAGCCCATGACCTCATGGTCACCTAACCGGTATCTTTGGTTTTCCTGCAACCCCTAGGCATTTATTGTTACAAAAGGCTGCCAAACAGTATGCTAAAACGTACAATATACACATTTTTGTACAACAATTCTGTAACTCCTTCTCATCCCGATCAATAACTATATACGTCTCATTATGAACAGAAGCAAGCTGAGATACAAGATTATACCGAATTCCCAGATCGGGCATCAGCACCAAATCCATTTATTCCTAATATGTTTGCCGTGCACAAAAACTCCATGATGCCAGCAGGAATCGTAAACAAGATCTTCGCATCACCTCGCTATTGTCAACGTAAACAATCTACCACTCCGTTTCTGCGCAATCGCGCATCTATTTTTAAGCAGAATGACGAAACTCAGCGAGGAGAAGGATTTTCCTATAGAGTTTATTTAATCCACTTCCGAGAAAAGGTAATTGACCTTCTCCTTTATTTATTAATCTCTTGGAGCCACGCAACATTGGATTTTAGCGGGTTTTGTTTCTCCCTCTATAGGGAGGAAATCACGGGCGTAAATAGAAAATAATTTGGGGGGGGGGGGCTGAAAGCATTTGGGGCGTATGGAATACTAACAATCTAGAACTTGAAATAGTTAGCTATTGCACCTAATGCAAATTATTTTTTCTGAACTAAGTGATCTTATTTAATATATTTTTAAGGTTTTATGACACAAAAAAATTTCGGGGGGGGGGGCTGCAGACCTCTCAGCCCTCCCCTACATACGCCCATGGAGGAAATCTGCTTATGAGGCTGCTTTACATGGCTCAAAAATGGCCTGATTTCCATGAAATTTGATACAAAAACACTTCCTGATATTTAAAAGGTCAAAGTCCTTTACCAGCAGAATCCGTCCACCGGTACATGTTTTTGGACGAAATTCGCACCAAATAAGTCGTAACTTTTACGTTTTTTTGCATTAGAAGGCTTCCAGGTACGCTATGAATGTAATGAATCATTTCCAAGGTCATATTAATAACCGTTTACCAGGAAAATGAAAAAAAAAAAAAAAAAAATAGATTTGTCTTGGGATTTTCGGATAGTTTCTTATATATCTCGAAACCTGCAAGGAAATCGTGGAAAATGTACAGCTTATTAAATTTTCTACAAATACCGTCCTTATAAGAGTTTTGGCAGAGCGATCTCATTCCGTAAAATCGGGTTTTATTTATTTATCTTGTTTTATTGTTTTACACCGCTTCTACCGAAGTCATTAGCGGCGAAAATATAATTATATTAAACTATAAAAGTTGACTTCTTTCAAAAAGTTCTAACACTGGTTAGATGGCTTGAGTCTTCTCCCAATAATTCGGAAAAATTTCCCTCCAGCATCCACTTTTCCCTCTTCTCCGTAAGTTGGTGGCATTCAGTGAGAATGTGTTCCACAGTGAGGGGAGCATTGTCACATTGAGAACATGTGGGGGGGGGGGGAAGAGCCCTGTTAATAAATAAGAATGGGTCAATTTGCTATGGCCTAGTCTCAGTCTGGCTAGGACAATTTCTTCTCTCCGATTTTTTCTATTGGCTGAAAACCAAGGTCCGACCGACTTTTTAATTTTTGATAATTTACTATTGCTGGTTGACCAGACAAAAATCGGTTTTCAAATGGAGCCATTTCCGGTTTGGTTACTGTCAGTTTCCTGTTGTAGCGCAGAGAAATAACAATATTTTTAAACTACTTTTTTAACAAATATTTTTTTCCTTTAACAACTCAACCATTGCCATCTTTTACTTAGATTCTCTGCTAATATTTTTACTTACTCTTAACAAATTTCTGTAAAAAACGAACGTTCAGTTTTTGTTCAAAACAAACCTTTGTTTAATTAATACGCACATTACTAACATGTATTATAATCTATTTCCATGATTTAAAATGTTGCTTACTGTTTTGTATATTTTCTTTTGTTATTGTGTATATTTATTTTTTAGCTGAAGAGGGCTACTAAAGAGCACGCCAAAACGTACAACATGTCTATAGATTTTTCCAAAATTCTTACCAGAAATCCCAACTGTTCCTTATCACGTCAACGGCTAATTATTTGCATCTGATTTTACTTTAATCAGAGTTCTGTCGAGGTATATTAATAAAACTACATTTTTAACAAGAAAATGTTATGTTTTATTTTTTCCCGACCTTTGAGTTATAGTTTGAGAAATTATTTCACATCCGTGAGATATTGTTAGGCTTGCCATACTTTTGGTGAGTGAACCCGGGGCACACTAATATGGGATGAGCATACCGGGGGGGGGGTATGGAATAATAATGGTACAAATTAGAAGCAAAATAGTGAGTTTTAAGCCTTTTTGGAAGCTTCGCGAGTAATGGGAGTGGGGAATCTGGAATCCTAGATTGTTTGTCTACCGACTTTTTAAAATAAAATAAAAGTCCGTCACGCAGGAGCTGCAAAAGTAAGCACTCTCCTCAGAATTTTTGTAGTGTACACAACATTACTGAATAATTTGCTGTAAATAACCTATATAAATAAAATAAAAACGTGAATAGTTCTGCTCATTTACATTTCTTATGAGAACTGTTCAATTATTAATTTTGTAAATAATTTGCTTCCAGAGTTATGTTAATACATGATACTGTACTACTTAATAAATACACAAAAACTTCATTTTCTGTCTTTTGATCTGACGCAGGAACAGCATACAGCCCCCCTAGTGGGAGATAGCGCTCCTCGCAGCGGCTTTGGGAACCTACGTCTGTTGGGCTAATTCTAATGAAACAGAGTTTAAAGTAAACCTTCCTTTCCAATAGACCGATTTACTTCATTTTTACAACACTTCTTTCTTTAGCCACGACGTATACCGCGTTTCGTTACAATACAGCAGATATTACGACCGGTATGAGTATATTAGTACTTTAGGCCCGGAGTAATCCCCCCCCCCTCCAAATAACCCGATTTAGTTTATTTTAACAACCAATTTTTCTCTGTTGATTACCACCACGAATACCGAGTTTCGTCGAAATGTAACAAAAATTACGGCTGGTAGGCAAATTGGCAATATGGGTCCGGGGTAACCCCCCCCCCTCCTAATGAACCGATTTAGTTTTTAATTTTTACAACACATTTCTTTCTTTAGATCAAAATAATGAATACCGAGTTTCGTTGAAATATAACAAAAACTACGGCTGGCATGGTCAAATTAGTGTTTTGGGTCCGGGGTTAACTAACTCGTTCAATCGTTTGCTAATCGAAAGCTATATACCACGTTTCGTGAAGAAAAAAAACAAAACTCTGGCCGCTATCGTGTTAACAGACACATATATATCTATATCTATATATATATATATATATATATATATATATATATATATATATATATGCATATATATATAGATATATATAAATTTTAACGAGGGTCATTTTCGGTGTCTACTATGTAGGATCGATAAAGATTTGAAAAAAGTTTTCAAAAATTCCGCCATGAGTGCAACCTCAATAGCTACTTTCCTTCGGAGGAAAGTGCTAACAGGGACTGTCCCGGTCAAACCGGGGCGTATGGGAAGCCTAGATTTAGTGCTCCTTCCTCTGATCGCCCTGATGAAGTCTTGAATTTCAAGCCGAAACGTCGGCAAAAATTAAATACATTTTCTTATTAAAAATTTAGTTTTATTAAGATACCACGACCGAACCCTTACTAAATGTTTCTTTGCATTCCCAACGGTATTACCATCTCCTCTCAAACAATATACTTTAGTATATAAATGAATAAAAAATGGATTTTAACCAATAGACATAATATATAAGGGAGAGTTTACGAAATCGGTAAAAATGTATCATAAAAACCTTAAAAGTCCGTCACGCAGGAGCTGCATAACTAAGCACTTTCCTCAGAATTGGGTAGTGTCGAGTGCATTCCTGAATAATTTGCTTAAAATAACCTATATAGATAAATAAAATAAAATCATAAATAACACCTGGGAGACCCGGTAGCCGTGAGTGGTAAGGCGTGAGCTCTTAACACTCCGTGCCAAAGGTCGTGGGTGCGATTCCCACTAGGGTCGGTGGCTTTTCTTTCGAAAAAAGAAAAGGCATCACCCCTATCCTGGCTAGAAAAGGGTGGTAACCTATAGATAACCCGTCCTAAAATTCGTAGTTAATAATAAATGGGCGTTAAAATTTAAATAAATAAATAACACCTGTTTCAATTCAATTCAGACATAGTACAAAGTAAGTCCCCCCCCCCCTTCCGATAGACCGATTTAGTTCTTTTTTAAAACACTTCTTCCTTATTAGATACCCAGGACGTATACCGCGTTTCGTTACAATACAGCAGAAATTACGACCGGTATGAGCAAATTAGTAATTTGGGTCTGGAGTAAACCCCCCCTTCCTAATGAACCGATTTAGTTTATTTTTACAACACATTTTTCTCTTTAGTTGACCAGAACGAATACCGAGTGTCGTTGAAATACGAGTACAACACAAATTATGGCTGGTATTGGCAAATAACTACTTTGGCTCCGGGGTAAACCCCATCTCCAGATAGACCGATATTGTTGGTTAACGAACTCGTTCAATCGTTTGATTAGGGAATACTACATACCAAGTTTCGTGGGGAAGAAACAAAAACTCTGGCCGGTATCGTGTTAACGGACACGTGTATAACTATATATATAAATTTTAACTAGGGTCATTTTCGGTGTCTACTAGGCAGGATCGATAAAGATTCGAAGAAATTTTTCAATCAATCTATCTATAAACTTGGTATGTAGTATTCCCTAATCAAACGATTGAACGAGTTCGTTAACCAACAAAATCGGTCTATCTGGAGATGGGGTTTACCCCGGAGCCAAAGTAGTTATATGCACTTATATAAACATACTATATTTATATAAGTGCAAATATATTTATGTGTGTGTGAATCTGGTTCTTATATCCATGCAATTTTATAACAACAATAATTTCTCTTTTTTTCCAAACTTAGATTCTCCCAAATACAACTTTAGTAACACAACTCTATCTCAAACACATAATACTGAAAACACTCTCCATCCTAACATTAATCTTGCACAATTAAACACAACAAGGGCGGAGATGACCAAGCAGTTTTCTGCCCTTAAACTACCAACCCAACCCAACCCTTCGGAGGAAAGTGCTAAAAATAAATGAAATAAGATCACATAGTTCAGAAAAACTAGTTTTTATTAGGTGTAATAGCGTTTTATTTGGCTAACTATTCCATGTTCTAGATTGTTAGTATTCCAGGGTATTTTTGCGAAGATCACATCCAGTTACTTTTGAAGTATCTGTAGTGATTTATAACAGTTACTCGTACTCGCTGATAAGCTAACTGATTAGCTTACAGGTTCTTTGCTGGTTATCTATTACTACTAGACTCGTTATCTACGGCTATAATAATAACCATATATAAGATAATAATCATATTAGATAATGGCAAGCAATATTTATTAATAAAAAGGTAAATATGATCAAAATCAATTCTCTCAACTACAAAAAAAGTTATTAAGCATTAAAGGTAACTGTTTTGCAGGTTATGAAGGATAACATAAACAATGGTATTTGTAAACACACGTATTTTATTCCTTTTCTCTCTCTCTCTTTTTAGATCTTTTATTTATTTAGCATTATGGGCATATGTGCTATGCGCTTCCGCTCGCTCAAGAAGATATCAAAACTCTAGTCAATCCAACTCGCTAAAATTAATAGAATACTAATAATTTTAGCAACTCTAGTCAATCCAACTCGCTAAAATTAATAGAATTCGATTAATTTTTCCGAGTGAGAAATCAATTGCTTTTTCTTTGTCAGGAACATCGCGAACTAATTGTAAAAGACCCATTTTTCTCACAAACATAAGCAGTGCTTTTTCATAAACAAACGCTAATTCACTGTTGATGGTTACTTTACTCCCAGCAAGAACCAATACAATTGCTCATCGGAATCCTTCAATAGGAAGGCAAAGGAGTTATGCGCATGCGCTGAATCACTGATACAATCACTACTGCTACTTCAAAAGTAACTGGATGTGGTCTTCGCAAAAAGACCCGTATTCCATACCCCCCTAATGTTCTCAGCCCCCCCCGAAATTCACCCAGGCCCTTCCGAAATTATTTTCTATATACGCCCATGCCAGTAGAAGAGATTTAGTCTGTCGTGAGACCGCTACCAAAACCTTTTCGCCGACAGAGCGAAACGGGATTGAGACCTTGGAAGCGGCGAGAACTCTTCTAATGTCGAAGTTGTGTTTTTCCTCAATCTACGAGGATTGTAAGGTGAATGGCCAAAGAGGTTCCATTGTATAGTACTACTAGGAGTGCGCTCTAGTAGCTGAAGGAGGAAACAGTGACGTCACACCCTGTAGACATATCGATTGTTTACGTCGAGAGTACCGTCTGCACGTCGGGTTGAACGACCCTTCTCCACCCCTAAGTCCTCTCCCTCCAGTATTTCCAACCCCTCCTTGTAGCAGACTCCCCTTGCTCTATAGGCCAATAACCTTGAGGCGGTTTTATTTACTGCTCTTCAACGAGTAATTCTCTTCAGTTTTATAGTACTGTTTTCTTGCGGATAAACAATATCGTCATCAAAGATGGACAAAATGGACAAATATGAAAAAAAGGGAGTCCGATTCACAGGAAAAATGGAGAGTTCAGAGCACAACTAGACCAAGTCCATGTTGAAATGAAATGAAAATTTTTATTCCGGGACACAAGTCCCATAGGAATAATTTTGAAATTACAAAATAATAAAGAATTTAATATATAAACTTATAAATACTACCAGTAGTCGGAGAGCTGGAAACGTACTTTTCATGAAGTGTTTTATGCACCCTGAAATTTTGGTATAATATACCTCTTGGATAGAGAAGAAGGTAAGTATGTGTTTCCTGGACATACCTTGGAACACCAGGTAATGCGCATAGGGGAAAGGTGCAAAACAATATTGCCCAAAAATAGTGTTTTATTCAGAAGCCAACTATTATTAATGAAAACAATTACAAATTAAGGCAATTTTAAAATTAATAATAAATAAGGCAGGCACTATTGAGGGGGTTAAAATGTAAATTTAAAAAACAAAACAATGTACTTAGTTTTTATTTTTAATATTAAATGAAGTGCTTTATTCATGCTGCGATTTAAACAGCGTCTTCAATAAACATATTTGAAAATAATTACAAAAGGGCAGACACTTTTGTGGGGTTTAATTATCAGGAAATATAAAAATAAATGTTGCCTATGATAGACTGCAATACACTGCGCGTAACCGTAAGAGTGCATGAGACGACCGCGCAGTGTTGGTTGTTTTCTGTGCTCTCATTGGTTCTTGCTCACATGATATTTTACAGCTGTTCCGGTTTTAATGGCAGCGCGAATAAAACTCTCATTTAATATTAGAATAAAAACAATTATTTATTTATTTTTAAGTGTTATACCCCTTAAAAGTGTCTGCCATATTTATTATTCATTGTAAAATTGTCTTAATTTTACATTAAAGATACTTGGCTTCTGAATAAAATTCTATTTTTGGGAAATATTTGTTTGTACCTTATCCCTATGCGCAGTACCTGGTGTTCCAAAGTATCTCCAGGAAACACATATATACCTTCTTATATATCCAAGAGGTACATTACAGCAAAATTTCAAGATGCATAAAACACTTCAAGAAAAGTGCGGTTACTGGCTCTCGGACTACAGTATATAATGTACAGCTTCAATATAGACTAGGGGTTGGGTAAAACTTGGAGGGCTAGAAGGTGGTGGAAGAGTCGGGATTTAAAGGTTTCTAGGTTGGTAGAATGGCGGACAAACAGAGGCAAGGAATTTCACGGGGGACGAATGATTTTTCTAATATTGCTGTACGGTGGGAAGGAATATAAAGGACGAGATCGGGTGTTACGGGAGTGAACAGTGGATTTAAATTTAAGGACTTGAAAAATATAAGAATAAATATGTTATACAGTTTTCAAAAAAAGAATATTATGCGTTTTAATTGCAGAGACGTTGTATAAATCCTATTGACCAGTATAAGTCTTAAAAAGATTAAAACTTAAACACTGACATTATTTATGTATAGCCTTGTTCATAAAATAGTTATAACTTGGACTTGGCTTACTTGAGCTCTGAAAACAATTAAGAATGACTTCCAGATGTGTAGCAAGAACTGCTACAAGTAGCAAAATAATGAAGTTAGGACTTAGTCTCCTGTAGCACTGAAAAGAGCCATTTTAGTAATACTCTTCAATCCCATTACAACATATAATGTCAAAAATGGACTTGGTCTAGTTGTGCTCTGAACCCTCCATATCAAGGTGAGATTTCAAAAGTGATTACAGAATGTTGGAGAACCATTGTTCAAAAAAAGAATAGAGATTATTTTACTTAACAGTGAGGTGTACATAAATACACAGGGTGTCCCGCATTGAGTTGTCATAACTTTAGGGGTTTATTCCACATATCATTTGTAGTTCAGAATCGAAAAAATTAGCGTTCTATCGTGATCCTGGGGTCATACTTGCCTCCTCTCGTACGAGCTGCTTCACGACTGATGAATTCTTTATTTTAATATAAAGATTTTTTTTTTATGATTGATATTATTGCGTTACAATCAAGATGAACATAAATTAGATAAGGCATTATAAGTAATTACTAATTTGTTTTTATTAAATATTTAGTGTCGTGTTAAAACTAGTGATTTTAGACGCCCATTGTTATAAACGCGTTATATATATATATATATATATATAATCTAAGAGCAGCGCTGCTTGAATGTCTAGACACTCAAGGAAAACCTTGAACACCCATTTAAAGAAGAATCTAATAGGAGGAAATAACAGGAAATAAATAAATATGTTATTACTTGGAAATACAAAACAAATAACTTAAACTTAAATCACGCCAATAAGGATTACAATAACACAATCCGTAGGCTCAGTGGCGTATATATGGGGGGGGGAAGAGGGTGGTCGAGGGGGCTGCAGCTCCCCCCCTTAAATCACGCCAATAAGGATTACAATAACACAATCCGTAGGCTCAGTGGCGTATATATGGGGGGGGGAGGGTGGTCGAGGGGGCTGCAGCTCCTCCCCTTAAATCACGCCAATAAGGATTACAATAACACAATCCGTAGGCTCAGTGGCGTATATATGGGGGGGGGAGAGGGTGGTCGAGGGGGCTGCAGCTCCCCCCCTTAAATGTTTATTTAAGCTTTTTATGACTTATTTAAAAATAAGTCATAAAAAACTCGAAAATAAATTAAATAAGATTACTTAGTTTAGAAAAAAAATATGATATTTTTGGGTGCAAGAGTGTTTTAGTTGGCTTACTATGCCAAGTTCTGGATTGGTAATAATCCAGAACCCCTAAATCTCCTGGTGCTTTTAATGCAATTACACCTAAATTACGAATTTAATTTCCCGCTCTAATTTTCTGCTGAAGACGACACTACCGTGATTCGAACATTTCACACCACCAGCCATGTGACATTTTTATGTCAAAATAAAAAAAAAAATATCGTGTTGCAATTCGGTGTAATGCAATGAATGCATGCTTTTCCTCGAAGGCAGCGATGACTCAGAAATTTGTGTAACCCAACACTGTCAGAAGACAATTAGCACTTGAGGTTATAATGGGAATCGTTACACACAAGTACACATCTAACAGTTTTTACAAGTGTTCATGATATCACTTAATATTTTTACCCGATTTCAAAATAATATTAGGCACAAGATTTCTAAGTGTTACTCAAATGTATATGTCGTAATAGTATTTCTAAAGTGACACAACTCAAAATTCACTGTTATTCACACCGTCATAGTTATGACTAGAGCCCGGAAGTTAGGCATTTATTTTTAATTAAAAAAGGCACTTGAAATACTGAAAATAGGCAGTATTGTAATTAAAATAGGCATTTATTAGGAGTGAAGGCAAAGAGGAATCTCACACATTATTAATGAAAATATGGGTACTTACGTACTAGTTGCACCGGTGTCGAGAACTGGCTCCCAGTCAGTGATCCGGATCAGGCAATATGGCGACAATTTCAATATGGCGACCTATTATTAAGACCAAGTCTTAATATTATCAACGAGTTGGATTGACTAGAGTTTCGATTATCCTTGAGCAAGCCTAGCGAGCGGAAACACGTAACAATTCTGCCATTAACATAAGTCCTTTTAATTTACTAGATTACTTAACATTACAATTATTTTAATTTAATGATTAGATTAGATTATGAGGTTATCTCCATTATAAGAGCGGAAATGAAAACATCTAGCATTTCTATTGGTTGAGCAATTTGGTCTTTTGGACAATTTCATTGGTTGTTCTCTTTTCCGCTCTAGTCTTGATTGTTTTGAGTGCCTGGAAACGTATCTTGTAGAATTTATATGGCGACAAAGAAATAGAAAAGAAAATAGAGACCCGTTTGAAGCAATATTAAATTGCATATCGACCCATTTCCCACCGAAAAACCAGTGATCAATATTACCAACGAGTTGGATAAACTACAGTTTCGATAACGTTGAGCGAACATACCGACCGGAAACGCATAGCAATTTTTTTTACGGCGCATTTGCGCCATAATATTGGAAACTAGCGCCGACTCTTGGCCATTAGATTACATAACATTAGCAATTATTAAATTAAAATAATATCTAATGTTAAGTAATCTAGTAAATTAAAAGGACTTATGTTAATGGCAGAATTGTTACGTGTTTCCGCTCGCTAGGCTTGCTCAAGGATAATCGAAACTCTAGTCAATCCAACTCGTTGATAATATTAAGACTTGGTCTTGGTCTTAATAATAGGTCGCCATATTGAAATTGTCGCCATATTGCCTGATCCGGATCACTGACTGGGAGCCAGTTTTCGACACCGGTGCAACTAGTACGTAAGTACCATATGGGTACTTACGTACTAGTTGCACCGGTGTCGAGAACTGGCTCCCAGTCAGTGATCCGGATCAGGCAATATGGCGACAATTTCAATATGGCGACCTATTATTAAGACCAAGTCTTAATATTATCAACGAGTTGGATTGACTAGAGTTTCGATTATCCTTGAGCAAGCCTAGCGAGCGGAAACACGTAACAATTCTGCCATTAACATAAGTCCTTTTAATTTACTAGATTACTTAACATTACAATTATTTTAATTTAATGATTAGATTAGATTATGAGGTTATCTCCATTATAAGAGCGGAAATGAAAACATCTAGCATTTCTATTGGTTGAGCAATTTGGTCTTTTGGACAATTTCATTGGTTGTTCTCTTTTCCGCTCTAGTCTTGATTGTTTTGAGTGCCTGGAAACGTATCTTGTAGAATTTATATGGCGACAAAGAAATAGAAAAGAAAATAGAGACCCGTTTGAAGCAATATTAAATTGCATATCGACCCATTTCCCACCGAAAAACCAGTGATCAATATTACCAACGAGTTGGATAAACTACAGTTTCGATAACGTTGAGCGAACATACCGACCGGAAACGCATAGCAATTTTTTTTACGGCGCATTTGCGCCATAATATTGGAAACTAGCGCCGACTCTTGGCCATTAGATTACATAACATTAGCAATTATTAAATTAAAATAATATCTAATGTTAAGTAATCTAGTAAATTAAAAGGACTTATGTTAATGGCAGAATTGTTACGTGTTTCCGCTCGCTAGGCTTGCTCAAGGATAATCGAAACTCTAGTCAATCCAACTCGTTGATAATATTAAGACTTGGTCTTGGTCTTAATAATAGGTCGCCATATTGAAATTGTCGCCATATTGCCTGATCCGGATCACTGACTGGGAGCCAGTTTTCGACACCGGTGCAACTAGTACGTAAGTACCAAAATATGTATTTTAAATACTCATTCATTTCTTTATTATCAATTTATCACAGAATTAGTTTACTTACTCTTACTTTCCTTCTTACAAGCAACAACAAGATCCTTTTTCAAAGTATCAACTCTCATAGACCTTCTAAGAAAAAATGTTTTTCATTATGGAAAAACTTCCTCTGCATTATCTTATCATTTCTACATCCGGAATACCAGGTAATTACACCATTGTCACAGCAAAAGGGGTGTGAGGAAGGAGACGTACTTCTCTCATCCTCTGTCTTTCCTCCTATTCATTATGCCTGTGCATTCCTTCTACCAAGGAAGGTTCTGTTGTTTACAGAGGGTCAATCCACGGGTTGGGAAAATAAGCTTTCGAATTGATATTTGTGACGGCAAAATGTAATTTAATTTGTGAAACCTTTTTTGTTTTCAACGAACTAAATCGTAGAAAAAAATTGCATAACGAGCAAAAAAGGCAAAAAAAGCTTTAAATCTTAAAATAGCCAAAAAAGGCAAAATAAAAATTGTCTCTACACTTCCTAAATGCACGGAAACATATTTATTTCTATCTGATTCTTCAATATATCCATTCAGATAAAAAAGGCATTTTGCCTAACTTCCGGGCTCTAGTTATGACTATGAAAGACTTGGTAAATATATCTTTATCAACCATCAAAACTGTTTGTTCAGAGCTTGTACACCAGAAGGCAGTTTTGTCATCCTTCCAGTCTTAATGCTATTCCTCCTACATAGGCAAGAGTGACAAATTTTCAGTTGAGTCACTTTAGAAATACTAGTGCGATATATACATAGAAAATATCCTTATCGCAGAATAGATATCTATTTCGGGTCTTTTTACGAAGACCACATCCAGTTACTTTTGAAGTAGCAGTAGTGATTTATAACAGTTACTCGTACTCGCTGATAAGCTTACTGATTAGCTTAGAGGTTCTTTGCTGGTTATCTATTACTACTAGAGTCGTAATCTACGGTTATAATCCATATTAGATAATGGCAACCAATATTTATTAATAAAAAGGTTAATATGATCAAAATCAATCCTCTCACCTATGAAAAATGTTATTAAGCATTAAAGTTGACTGTTGCAGGTTATGAAGGATAACATAAACAATGATATTTGTAAACAAACATATTTTATTCATTTTCTCTCTCTCTCTTTTGGATATTTTAAATTTATTAAGCATTACATGCTATGCGTTTCCGCTCTCTCAAGAAGATATCAAAACTCTAGTCAATCCAACTCCAATTAATAGAAATATAATAATTTTAGCGACGACTCTAGTCTATCCAACTCGCTAAAATTAATAGGATTCCATTAATTTCTCCGAGTAAGAAACCAATCCCTTTTTCTTTGTCAGGAACATCGCGAACTGTAAAAGACTCATTTTTTCTCACTAACATAAGCAGTGCTTTTTTTTTTTTTTTTGAGATGAGAAAATTCCTGCCGCCGGTGGGGATCGAACCCACCATCTCCCGCTTATGAATCAAGCGCGCTAGCCACTAGACCACGGGAGACCCCATAAGCAGTGCTTTTTCATAAACAAAAGCTAATTCAATGTTGAAGGATACTTTACTCCCAGCAAGAACCAATGCGATTAGTCATCGGAATCCTCCAATAGGAAGACAAAGGAGTTAGGCGCATGCGCTGAATCACTGATACAATCTTCGCAAAAAGACCCTCTATTTCTATTAATAATTCTAATTTGATTTGATGAAATGATTCTAATTTCCATTAATAATTGTGTCCGCTGTAAATAACAAAACTATTTTAATTTAGGACCTTAAATTTTCTGTTTTAAAGCGTTTTCTCTTTCCCTCCATAGGGAGGCAACACGTTTATGACATCGACCCCATGACGCAGGCCGGAAGTGCTGACTAGGAAGTTTCACGTTTCTGAACCCAGATCTTCAAAATATCGGTGGTTCAAATTTGTATTTGTTTATATATATATATATATATATATATATATATATATATATATATATATATATATATATATATATATACACACACACACACACATAAATAGGAAAACCAAAAACTCCAGGTCTCTAGGTCTCCACCATAACTGATTATTCACAAAGCACGCCTTGACGGGAGATCACTGGTTCAGAGGTCGAGATGTGAACTTGCCCTAGCGGGAAGTGGGGAGAAATGTGCCCGGAAATGCAAAGAAAGTGAACCGGAAGTGAGAAGGACAGAGCAAAAGGAAACACGCTAGAAATGAGCGGATTTGACCGTTGGATGGGTCCAACGAGGAGGCACATTTTGTTTACATAAAAATGTCACATGGCTGGAGTTCTCCAAATTTTGCGTAGGGGTCGAATTGATATTAATCATTATTGACTCATCGTTTTGTTATCTGATGTAATTTTTATTTAGGTAAATATTAAATTTTTGAATTTTATTTCTTCCAAAAAAAAAAAAAAAAAAAAAAAATGTATTGAATTCTGGATGGTATAAGAAATATTTCGGTTGGATTGGTGTTAGACTGGAATTCGTGTGAAATATTTCCTGAACAAAGCAACCGAATGTTTTGAATCCCACCGAGTGGGGCGAGATTTCGGCCAGGGGGGGGGCGCCCATTGTATCGGGGAAACGGAAACTAGTTCATTACAAATACACCTGATTCATGACAGCTTTTCTTCTTGACAGTAGCATTGACGTGGATTTGAATAGGCCGTATTTTTTTGTATGCTTTTGATGGAAAGGTAGATTCTCGTTTCTCTCACACACTCCTTGTACACATTCTCATTCGTTTTGTATATGTATAATGTAAACTCGCTTATGAAGGCCTCTCGATGAAGTAATCCCGATGTGACGACGAAAAGTGTCGACGTTTCATAGTCGCAGGAACCGCGTCATCCTGGCGCGTTTACTGTTCATATGCCTATAGGTGTACTGCAAAGAAAAGAACCAGGTAGTGCGCACGCGCTGCATCCAGCCCATGTGTGGGAATGGCTATCTCCCATCCGGCCACGCCCCTTCTGGTTCCTTTATAATTTAGTGTCATTAGTAAAGGGATAGAAGTAGTTATTAGTAGGTTTTGATCTTTCGTGAAAAAAGTAAATAAAATCTCAAAGAGAAAGAAGGTTTAAGGCGTCACAACTCATTTTTGTACCTAGTTTTACTAAAATAATCATAATACTGTTAAACGAAATTAAAAAAAAAAAAAAAAAACCACAACCAATTAAAATGTTAGCTAAACAGAAACAAAAACCCATTGAAAAGAACAAAACTAACACTTTCGAAGTTTTAAGAACTTATTTCTCCGATGGGCACCGCCCCATCGAAAATTGCTCTAAAACCTTTTTTGTAGAGGATTAAGTAAGCTTTAAGCATAATTAAGTAAGCATTTTCCAGATATTTAAGAAAATATACTAAAATCCTTTTGATGTCTATTAACACATTTTTATTCTAATACCATACATCCTTAACTCCAAAAAAAAAAAAAAAAAAAAATCAGTCCCGTAACAGGCCACGAGGGCCCTGAGGGGCAGATACTATAGAGGTATCTGATTCATGACCATACGGTACACTAGAGAGATAGTGTGTTCATTACTATGCTCCGGCCGCCTGATTTTCCCCTTGGCTGCTTCGACTGCTAGAGTCATTAGCACCAACCAAGGTACCCATTATTAAATTAATTAAAGGCTGGGTTGGCCTAGGGACGGTCAGGGAGGCCGAATTCAACCCATGAGCGAAGACTCTAGAAGAAAAAATCTTTAGTGCTTGCTCGGGATTTGAACTCAGGCCTCAGCTTATTAGTCCAGCGCTCTACCACTGAGCTAACCTCGCCCCGTCCTTAACTCCAAATGTAACTAAAATTGAAATATCTTAGTTCGGATGAATTTTAAACACGTAGAAAATATTTCAATTGACATAAGCAAACATGGAATAGTTTGGATTCGGCTAAAGAAACCTCAATACGATTTTTGTAAAAATCTATATTCAGGACGTTTCGGCTACTCATTAAAATCGTATTGATGTTTCTTTAGCCGAATCCCAACTATTTCCTGATTACTTATCACCTCGACGGCTAACTATCCAATCTTTATGAAAAAAAAAAAACTTATTTTGAACAACTACTTGTATCCACTTTTCTCGAGAACGGTTAAAGATATCACCTTGAAACTGGTTTCATTCGTTTCCTGATGTTAAAGAGAGTAAAAATAGAGTAACTGGAAGCGAATTAACTCGAAAACGTTATTGGAGCGGGAAATTCGCCTCAAAAGCCATATTCTGGTCGACAAATTCTGCTGGGTAATGAACTTAACCTTTGAAATTAGAAGAAACATTTTTGTACCAAATCGTATAAAAATCGGACCATTTTTCAGTTTGTTGGAGAGCGAACAGACAACCATTTAAACCATTTATGTTCGTGTTCTATGGGATTTGAAACGTGAAATTTTCTAGTCGGCACTAGCGGATTGCGTCATGAGCGGGTTTTCTCTCTATGCAGGGAGGGAGGAACCGAACTAAAAGCAGCGTTTTGGCCACTTCCTTCATCGACTCCCTGGTGACAACTCATATATAGCTTATAATAAATATATATAAAAATATTACCTGTAATTTGGTCACCAGTACCAGTCACTGGTTTGGTAACCGTAGCAGATACTTTGGGAATAACGTTACAAGACAAGGAAGGGAGGAAATGCGAAAATATGAATAGGTAAGACAAAGCTCCGTGCCGAATCTGCGCGGGAAGATAGTCATATGAAGAAGCCACGCGGTGAATCAGTTGATTATAGGCGGGAAAATAGCCAGATGGCCTCCACGTGATCGGTGGCAGTTTCCGCTTCCTGCTCCGAGATTACCATCTCCCGTAACCTTACATTAATATAACAATAAGCGATGATAATCAAACTATTCATCAATAGTTATGGTTCATGAGGGAGGGTTTTCCCGACGATCCAGCTAGTAAATAGGTTGGAGAGTGTTGACAACCTCTTGTGTTGAACACCGTCTTCCGGCAGCCCAGCGTTTAACAGGGGCCCAGCGGCTTCTGGTAACGCAGCTTCATTCGGTAACCCAATCTCTTCTGGTAACCCAGCGATTTTCGGTAATCCTGCGTCTCCTGGCAACACAGCATCTTCTGGTAACTCAGCGATTTTTGGCAATACAGCGTCTTCTGGTAACCCAGCCTCTTCGGGCAACCAAGCGTCTTCGGGCAACCCAGCGTTTACCGGGGCCCAGCGTCTTCCGGCAACGCAGCTCATTTGGTAACCCAACCTCTTCTGGTAACCCAGCGATTTTCGGTAATCCAGTGTCTCCTGGCAACCCAGCGTCTTCTGGTAACTCAGCGATTTTTGATAATCCAGCGTCTTCTGGCAACCAGCGTTTTTCGTTAATGCGGCCTCATTCGGTAACACAGCTATTTTCGGTAATCCAGCGTCTTCGGGAAATCCAACGTTTTTTCGGCAATGCGGCTTCATTCGATAGCCTAGCGATTTTCGGTAATCCACCGACTCTGGGCAACCCAGCGTTTTTCGGTAACGCGGCTTAATTCGGTAACCCAGCCTTTTCTGGCAACTGATCGATTTTCGGTCATGCAGCGTCTTCTGGTAACCCAGCGCCTTTGGGCAACCCAGCGTTTTTCGGCAATGCGTCTTCATTCGGTAACCTAGCCTCTTCTGGTAACCCAGCGATTTTCGGTAATACAGCGCCATCGGGAAAACCAGCGATTTTCGGTAATCCAGCGTCTTCTGGGAATGCAGTGTCTTTGGGACACCCGGCGTTTTTTGGTAACGCGGCTTCATTCGGTAACCCAGCCTCTTTTGGTAATTCAACGAGTTTCGGTAATCCAGCGCCTTCTGGAAACCCAGCGTCTTTGGCAACCCAGCGTTTTTCGGTAACCTAGTTTCTATGGGCAACCCAGCGTTTTTCGGTAACCCAGTGTCTTCGGGAAGCGCATCGTTTCAATGTGAACTATTTAATTCACAATAGCTATTTAATTTCCAATTGTAATATTCTCTAAAGTGTAAACAACACAATTCAGAAGTCGCCAACCTTTCTGAACGGCCACGGTGATGCTGGGAATTTAGAACTGAAAACCTCAACCAACTGTGGGGCAGATCCTAACCACTGCCTTCTAAATGTTACACGAGTGCCTTTAAGGCAATTGACAAGCTGAAAGTAGATGGTGCATTCAATATCTGAACCTCTCAAGATAATTTTACACCTTAACATAGCCAGGTGTGTCCAAGCCCCTATTGCCTAAAGAAGCTGTGGACACTGGGGTCAGATTTCATAATTTACTGTGGGATTGAATGTGTGTTAAGTATTTGAAGCTAATCCATTACAGTCCGAAAGGTATTTCCAGCAAACCTGGATGAATAATCCAGGCTGGATTACTAATAGCGGATCGGACTACAGACATGCAAGAGGTTCCTAGAATTTATAAATTAATACACTAGGAGATCAGCTGAAGCTGCAATTATTGCTGATAGCAGATTATTACAGGTGAGTAATTAACAATCCGACTCATTAACGGTGCATAATCACACTAGTGTATTATCAATGTTATCAGATAAGCTTGCTTCTCTTCTAGTACATTTACTATCTATTGTGTGATCTTAGCGCGTTTCCATAACATATTCATCCCCTTTAGGAACTCTTAATATATTCCTTTCTAAAGAAATGTGTTTACATTAGGATGGTCCAAAAAACTCAAGTTTTTTTTAGGTACCTAGGGACCCTCCCATTTTGTTACATCTAATAAAAAAATAATCTATTCAAAATCTTAGATCTCTAACACTTAAGCTTAGACAATTTTTGTTTGTTTATTTTTCAGGATTGAGGAGTTAACAAAGCTTATTACAGTTGATAATAAAACAGTTGACACCATTTTCAACATGAGAGTAGTGGAATGTAAAGGTGTTAAAAAACATCACATATTTGTTACTTTCGGGTATTTAACGCCTTTTTTGTTTCAGGTTTGTTAAACTACAAAATTTCACTTAGGAAGTTTATCAATTAATAGAAACTGAAATAATGAACTGAGCTAGTGAAAGTATCTAGTTTATTTTTTGAAAGTGTGATTTTTAGTTTGAACTATATTTCAATCAAAATGACAGCGCTTAAGACGCATCTAGCAGGCAGTGCTTGCATAATCAGTATTAAGGACTTAGAATATTTAACAAAGAAGAACCAACTTCCTACAACAAAAGAAGTTTTGTTAAGACTTTTTTTTATGGGAGAAGAAGACAGTCAGGAACACTAGTCATAGCACAATTGAAGAATTGACTGTTGAAGTTTGGAGGAAAGCTCTAATCCCGACTAAATATGCCAAGGATCCGCTTGAAAAACTTGAAAGTGTGCTTTCACAGTGGCTACTTTCAAAGAAACATAAATGCAGAAAAACAAACGAGTAATCATTTGTTAGCAAAATCGGAAAACGTTTTGACATTGCCCATTCAGATGTTCTAATTCTCATAAAAATACAAGACAACTATTTTTTAACTGGCAAAAAAACTAAGAGAAAAATGATAATTTCGTCTCAAGACAAAGAGTACGAAGACAAGGTATGGTTGGGATTCGGCTAGGACAAAAAAAAGTCAGATCTTCAGAAAGAAATCTGTATTGGACGTTTCTGCTGCACTTTGGCAGCCTACTTCAGCTTGGAAGAAGGCTGCCAAAGTGCAGCAGAAACGTCCAATACTGATTTCTTCCTGAAGGTCTGACGTTTTTTTCTCCTAGCCGAATCCCAACCATACCTTCCTCTCCACTAAGATAAAGAGTATATTAAAATACAAGAAAGATTTGAAAAAGAAGAGGAGAGAAGTGAAAAGTCTGTTTCTGCTGCGAAATCCACGTCTTCTTCTATTAATCCACCTGATGATGGCTTAAATGATTGCTCCAGTGCCAAAAGCAGTTCTGAAAATGGTTCTGATCATGAATTATATCAACCTTCGTCAAAAAAAGAGTTAGAAAACGTTTTAGATGAGAAGAGCGAAGATCTTTCTGAACCAATGGCTAAGAAGAGCCTTTTGGAACTTGGAGCCATTTCCAAAGACAAAATTTAAAAACTTAATTTTTATTATGGTCTTCATTAAAAAATGTACTTATTTTTAACATGATTTCTAATGTAAAATCTATATATATAAAAATCACCTGTCTGTTTGTCTGTATGTGGGTTTGTTCCTTATATAAATCCACACTGTTTGACCCATTTTTACCAAACTTGGCACACAGGTACTTCTTGGTCGGGGAAGTCTCGTAGGCTAGGTCAAAAAAATCGACCAGCTGTCTGTCTGTATGTTTGTTCCTTATACGAATCCACGCCGTTTGACCGATTGCCATCCAACTTGGCACACAGGTAGGTCTTGATACGGCGAGTATCGTAGCCTAAGTTAAAAAGTCCGACTCGCAGGAACTGCATCATCTTAGCGCGGTTCCGTTCATATCCCTTTTGTCATTTGAAAAGCTTAGAATAGAAATAGATAATATTTGGTTTGGCCTTTGTTCAAAGGGATTTATGACTTTACCTGGTCGGGTCCGCCAGACCCCAGAATCCTCTTCTAGAGATATCTATTCATACGTTGAATGCATTGAAAAATATCACAATATTTCACATTTTCTTGTGGTCTTCTACTATAGTAATAATTCTACAAATAAAATCAATTAAAAAATAAAATAAGAAACCAACAACACAAAAGCAATTAAAAATATTCAAAAGATTTACATTTTCCTTACATAAGAAATTACAAAAATAAAAAGCAATAAAAAACTAAGGGAAAGAGACAAAAAGAACGACAAAAACCCGTTCATAAGAACTGAACAGACGTATTTGATGTTTTAAGCACTTATTTCTTCGATTGACATCACCTAATCAAAAATTGTTTCAGAGTCTTTTTTGTGGAGAATTTAGAAAGCTTTCAAATAGTTTCTATCCATTTAGCAAAATTTCCCAACCGTGTTCGAGATATTAATGAAAGTATACGAAGTTCCCAAAACTTTTCATGTCTGTTCATAAAATATTTTATTCTAACCCTTCCTTAACTCCAAACGTAACCAAAAGTTTAACATATTAGTTTTAATGAAATCCGAACGTGCAGAAAATGTTTAAACTGTATCCCATGATTTTATGTACCAAAACCAAAAACGTTATTCAGCAACTATTTTTCAAATTTTCTCGAAAACAGTTAAAGCTATCGCTTTAAAAATCGTTTTCCTAGGCCAAGAAGCCTATAAAACGAGTACTTGCAAGCATTGAAGTAAGCGGAACGATTTTTTTCGCGCGACATTCGCTCCAAAAACCATGTTCCGGTGGGCGGATTCTGCTATTTAACGAACTTGACCTTTCAAATTAGACGAAAGATTTATGTACCAAATTTCATCAAGACCATTAGGGGGGGCCGTAAAACCGCGAATAGACAAATAAATATAAATATATATATATATTTATTTATATATTTATATCAATATATATAAATATATGTTATATATGTTTGTTCATTATACAAATCCTAACCGTTTGATCGATTTTGATGGAACTTGGCACACATGTAGATCTTAATCCTGGGAGTGTCATAGGCTAGGTTAAAATCGACTAGGAATAACAATTCCGAGGTCACGGATTCGTAACTGTGAACCCGAACAGTTTCAGAGTTGTGTTATTAGATTTTAATATTACTTATTTGGGCTTTTCAAGATGCAGAATGTAGTTGTAGCGTAGCATGCCAGGTAACAGATAAGCAAATAAATTTAAGTTTTTGTATCCTAGCACGTCTTGTAATTTTTTCAAAAATTGTAAAAAAAATTCCCATTTGCATGTTTTAAATCAACATTGAGCACTGCCTTCCAATTGACTTATAACCTTGAAATTTTGGCTCCTAACTTCTTTTATCAAATATAAAAGAAATGGACCACCCTAGTGCACATGCATAACAAGTTTTTTGCAAGATGATCCAATATATATTTAAGGTAGGGATTGTCGGGGTTCGGTCACTGCTACTTAATAAAACTACATTTTATCATAAAAATGGTTTTATTGTGCCGACGTTTCGGCTTGAACTTCAAGCCTTCATCAGGGCTGTAAAAAACAAGTAGGACGGATGTAATACTGAAATATACATACATATATATATATATATATATATATATATGTATATATATATATATATATATATATATATGCCTACATACACAAATACACATACATATATACATACATACATATATGGAAAAAGACAAAAACATAAAATACTTTTTATGTTTTTGTCTTTTTTATGTATTTTATGTTTTTGTCTTTTTCCATATATGTATGTATGTATATATGTAAGTGTATTTGTGTATGTAGGCATATATATATATATATATATATATATATATATGTATATTTCAGTATTACATCCGTCCTACTTGTTTTTTACAGCCCTGATGAATGCTTGAAGTTCAAGCCGAAACTTCGGCACAATAAAACCATTTTTATGATAAAATGTAGTTTTATTAAGTAGCAGTGACCGAACCCCGACAATCCCTACCTTGCATCATCTACGGTCAACCATCTCCTCTCAATGAATATATATATTTAACTCTCTCGAGAGTGGATAAATGCATTTAATCAGATTCAAGAATATTCAAACGCCCTTTAACCAGATATACCAGGTATAAATATGTTTTTTATGAATGGCTTACTCCGCTTGCATTATGAAAAGAGAGCAATACTGGAAAATGTAAATGAAAATGAGTTATTACAACAAGTCTGGAGATATTTTCCCGCCGAGATAAGTGCCAAAACGAATCTGTTGTTGTTTTCTTCAGAGGGAATGCAAATCTAATGGAGATTTCGGAATAGACTTCGTAACAACATGTTTTCCGCTGGCATTATCATTGTGCACAAACACCTCAGCGGAAACACAACACCCAATTTCAAAATTAGCACTCTAGCAATGTGCTTCTATTGACTTATTCATAAACAGGTTTAACACTGATTGAGGTAAGGGATTAAAGTATGTCGAATTATTGTCCGACATGTTTCATGCATTTGTGACGTGGCGCCCTGCTTGGAGTGAGAACCTGTTTTCTACCTCTTTGGAACTGAGTTATATTTTTATATAACTCACGGAGGAGTTTGACAAGAAAGCAAATTTCTCAAGCAAGGCGAGTATGCTTCGGAATGTAATGAAATGTGCTGTTTTTGACTTATTCATACTCATGTTAACCACACATTGAGGTAAGGGATTAAAGTATGTCGAATTATTGTCCGACATGTTTCATGCATTCCTCACGCAGGAGTTTGACAAGAAAGCAAATTTCTCAAGCAAGGCGAGTATGCTTCGGAATGTAATGAAATGTGCTGTTTTTTACTTATTCATACTCATGTTAACCACACATTCACGTAAGGGATTAAAGTATGTCGAATTATTGTCCGACATGTTTCATGCATTCCTCACGCAGGAGTTTGACAAGAAAGCAAATTTCTCAAGCAAGGCGAGTATGCTTCGGAATGTAATGAAATGTGCTGTTTTTTACTTATTCATACTCATGTTAACCACACATTGAGGTAAGGGATTAAAGTATGTCGAATTATTGTCCGACATGTTTCATGCATTCCTCACGCAGGAGTTTGACAAGAAAGCAAATTTCTCAAGCAAGGCGAGTATGCTTCGGAATGTAATGAAATGTGCTGTTTTTTACTTATTCATACTCATGTTAACCACACATTGAGGTAAGGGATTAAAGTATGTCGAATTATTGTCCGACATGTTTCATGCATTCCTCACGCAGGAGTTTGACAAGAAAGCAAATTTCTCAAGCAAGGCGAGTATGCTTCGGAATGTAATGAAATGTGCTGTTTTTTACTTATTCATACTCATGTTAACCACACATTCAGGTAAGGGATTAAAGTATGTCGAATTATTGTCCGACATGTTTCATGCATTCCTCACGCAGGAGTTTGACAAGAAAGCAAATTTCTCAAGCAAGGCGAGTATGCTTCGGAATGTAATGAAATTATTTATTGTAAATTTGCTACAATACAATTAAATAAAATAATAATCTATAAACCAAAAATATTGACACACATGATTACATGCACACACACTTCTTTTGATTGAAATATTTAGGGCAACAAAACCTAACGGCCGTCAGCGCCCTATTATTATTAATTCATATTTTTTTCCTGTCTTTGTTTTAAATTAATTTCTCTGTTTTTTTTTTACGTTAATTTCTCTCTAATTCCTCCACCCCCCCCCCAAAAAAAAGAAGATACCAACTTTTAGAAATAAGAAATGGTCAACAATAAATGAAATAAGAGGTAACAAAATTATCACAGAAATTACTACTTAAAAAGTAATTGAAGCGTTTATTTCAGAAACCCGACAAGTGCACTTTTTCTAAATGTCGGGAAAACTAAAAAACTTCCTAATTTTATAAATTGACCCCATGCATTATTTATTTTTCCAGTACAATAAGAAACGATTTGAGGTTTTCCCAAACCGGATCCTTTTCTAATTTTAAAATTTGAACGTTTTTTTTTTTAGTTTTCCCAAAATTTCAAAAAGTGCACTTGACGGGTTTCTGAAATAAACGATTCAAGTAAATCAATGACATAAAATTATAAACATACAACAAAACAGATGAAATAACAATATACATGTAAAAAATGACTCTAACAACTAACAATAAATAAAACATAATATTATATATACATATATACATATTGATATGCTGACATATATACATATATGACACAATAATATACATACATAGTGATATGCTGTTTATTGCATGGGACTTGCAGACAAAAATAAACTCCCTTCTTGCAGGGTTACTGTAAGGAGGAAACAAATAAAAATGTGTATATATATATATATATATATATATATATATATATATATATATATATATATATATATATATATATATATATATATATATATATATTGCTCAAGGGGAAATTCTACCATCTAACTTTTTTTTTTAATATTAGAATTTTAGAGAGTTATTTTTGGCATCAATATTTGAAATGTGCAAAAATGTGTGTATATATATATATATATATATATATATATATATATAAATATATATATATTTTATTTTTTTTTATTAGTTTCCTCTCTACAGTAACCCTGCAAAGAGGCCGTTTATTTTGTGCTACACGTTCCAATACATAATATATATATATATATATATATATATATATATATATATATATATATATATATACTGCTCAAGGGGAAATTCTACCATCAAACTTTTTTTTTTAATTTTAGAATTTTAGAGGGTTATTTTTGGCATCAATATTCGGAATGTGCAAAAAATGTGTGTGTATATATATATATATATATATATATATATATATATATATATATATATATATATATATACACACACAAATTTCACAAATAAAATTGGACGAAATAAAGTATATTTATACTCTTAAAGTAGTAAATCGCTATTAATGTGTTATTTATGACTATTACCATATTTTTATAACTGAATGCTATTGTAAATATTTTGTCCGATAAAGGAATGAATACTTAAGATCATTATAGAGCTAAAATGTAAATGTGTGTTTAATTACATTATCATAAATCCGGAGCACGTGTTGGTTCATTAGATAATTAAATATTAGCTTTTGTTAAAGAGTTTACGAATCTACATGTAATCCAGATGTATTACTGACGTAAATGGGATTTCGATTGATATTCTCCAATGCAATATATTGAGTCTTCCGAAAAATAATGCAGGATTTTGGTATTACAATAAAAAAAGTTTTTTATAACTGTGTTCTTTAATCAAACTAGTCTTCTATACTCTCAATTAGTGTTGGGCAAAAATTATTCAGAATGATGAATAATGATTAATGAATAAATGTATTATTTCATTCATGAATGAAGAATAATTACTTTTATTCATTATTCGTTATTCTGTGAATGAAGTTTATGTTTTATTCACAAATTATTCGAATGATCATTCAGAATAAACATGTTTTAGTGAATAACGATAGATTTATTATAATGTTGGCAGCCATAAATACGTATATATATATGTGTGTGTGTGTTTGAGTAGGATTATTCAGTAGACCAACTAGAAATAAATAATAACGAATGATGAATAATGAATGATGAGTAACGAATAATGAATAATTCTCTGAATAATTCATGATGTACCGTGTGAATAAGATAATTCAGTGAATTATTCATCATTCACTAAAATGTTATTCGAATGATCATTCGAATAATAATTTATTCGAATGATCATTCGAATAATAATTTATTCGAATAATGCCCAGCACTGCTCTCAATACATTTCTCCCAACATGTTGGTAACTTCTTAATAACGGCTGAATAGAATTCAGAATTCTTAGAATTTATGGAGTCAATAAACGCATTCTTTAATTCCGTTCAATTTATAAATATTTTGTGTTGTAAATAGTGGTTCAGGCGTTTAAAACAATGGTGGTCAGTAGGCGAGAGGTCCGGAGAGTAGGGCCCATGTGACTAGAAAAGGGTCATTTTTGTTTCGGCAAAGAAGTGCATCACAAACTTTATAGCGCTGATTTTTTGGCGGTCGTTTAATGCGTGTGGAACCCAACTTTCGAGCATTTTCACTTTTCCAATCGCCTTGAGGTGGACATGGATGGTCGATTTGCTAACTTTAAGTTTTTCTGCATGTTCCAGAACAGTTACTCTGGGGTTTTCTTACACCGATGATCGCAGAACATCATCAAGAGAGGAAGCCCTTCCGCGACCTTCTTTATCTTCAGGGCTGAAGTCTCCATCCAGAACCACCTATGAACAGTGCGATCATTTTCACTACCCTCGCCCAGACTTGGTTGATGTTTCTAGTAGCCTTGAGGTGGTCAAGGACGGTCGATTTGCTAACTTTAAGTTTATCTGCATGTCCCAGAACAGTTACTCTGGGGTTTTCTTACACCGATGATCGCAGAACATCGTCATCAAGAGAGGAAGGCCTTCCGCGACCTTCTTTATCTTCAGGGCTGAAGTCTCCATCTAGAAATCTTTTTAAACCAACAACAACAATGCAATCATTAGCACTACCCTCGCCCCAGACTTGGTTGATGTTTCTAGTCGCCTGGGCTCCGCTTCGGTCGAGTATAAACTCCTAGAAGAAAATCATACGAAATTCATGATGTGATACGCAAAACGTAAAATCCTGCAGTATTTTCCGGACAACCCAATATTATAAAGGGATTTGAAGCTGCTTGAGCCCTTTTTGCGCCAACAATCCTGGATCAATTGTGTTTAGCGCCATTTGTTTAGTTGACTCCCCAAGTTCCAGCACATCTCATGAAGCTTGAGCTTCTAAAGGGGTAGTTTCAGCTATTTCCTTGGGCGTTACCATAGCCTCGCTAAATAGTCCGACAATAGCACCTGTTTTGAGCCAGATGTTGAGAGAGAGAGAGCATGGTACTTTTTACTGTCGAATCTGTCAATTTGGGCGGCTTCACAGCTATCATAGATATATAGGATATTGAGTATGACGCTCTACTACTAGGTCATTTGCGCATTCTAGTATATCGGTTAGAAAAGCTTTGGGTTCTTTTTTACAAATTTTAGACTTATTAATTAAATTTTGAGACGCCTGTGAGTTTCAGGGATAGGTGTAGTTCTTTGGCTGTGTGTAATGATGTTATGTTCTTTATACTATTGTATATCGCTACTATATTCCTAACACTATACTATTTCATAAAATAATTGGTTACAGATTTTTATAATTATTGTCTTAGACTAATTAAAGTAAGACTAATTCAATGTCTTCTCTTAAGCTTATAAATTAATGTATTATAGGCCTTAAATTAAGACAATTATAATAAAGTAAGACTAATTACAATCATTTCTCAAACTCAGGATGAGATTTTAATCATTTTTTAAAAATATTATTTATTAAATAATCTATTTTTTAATTATTTATTTTTAATTAATGCATTTTTTTATTTTATATTTTTATATATTTTTTTATATTATTTATTAAATAATCTATTTTTTATTTATTTTTTATATATATTTTTTTAATTAATCCATTTATTTTATTTCATCTTTTTTTTTTATTTAATATGTAAAATTTAAAAAAATGTTCCAGGAATTTTTCGATTTACGCATACCTCAATTATTCTTACTTCAGATATTCTTAAGGCATTCCCCCAAAAATTAGCTTGCTCCTTCAGAAATATAGCCACGTTTTTACAGATACGTCCTGGACTTAAATTTCATCCGTCCGATTTAGGCTAATGCTTAACATCCACCAGGTATGTTAGTTATGTACATACAACTGTTACCTCAGTTCCTACCATCCCCTGATTTTAAGAAAT
The DNA here is from genome assembly GCA_946811695.1 of Gonocerus acuteangulatus. Lineage (NCBI taxonomy): Eukaryota > Metazoa > Arthropoda > Insecta > Hemiptera > Coreidae > Gonocerus > Gonocerus acuteangulatus. The sequence goes on from OX328131.1 coordinate 10,035,208, forward strand.
TGTATTTAATTCCCAAAATAGCCATAATTGGGCATAATTTCTCATACCAGAGGGCGACAGGTTTACAACAGACGTTTATAAATATTACTAAATATTTTCTCCCTATGGAGAGAGGGAGGAACCTCGCTAAAAAGCTAAACCTTCTGCAGGCGGATCTCAAACCCGCATCCCCTTAGATATCAATCGAAAACGCTACCCACCCAAAAGACGGGAGACCCAAAGAGATAAGTGTTATCCTTAAGCATACAAGTTAAGATATGATCAAAAGTTAGATGTGAATCACAGGGAAACGTGGCGGGCTGATAAGTATGATATCCTGATGATTTAGTCGTTCGCGAACGAAGCTATTTCTGTCAGATGGAATCATTGGACACGTGGCAACCAATCTCGTCCAGTTATTTATAGAATATAAGTCGTTTTATGAAGATATCTTAGGCTTGGGCGAATTCCAATGCCAGGTCACTAGGAGGAATGTAGTGAGCAGGTAAACATGATATAATGCACCTCAGGAACCTTGATGTGTAAACGGCATGGGCGTATATAAGGGCGGGCTGCAGCCCCTCCCGAAATTTTGATTTGATGGTAAAAACTTGTCGTAAAACCCTTAAAAATAAATTAAATAAGATCACTTAGTTCATAAAAAATATTTTATTTTACGTATAATAGCGTTTTAGTTGCCTAAAACTATACCAAGATCTACATTTTTAGTATTCCATACCCCGGAAATGGTCTCAGCCCCCCCCCCCGACATTTTCCCAGCCCCTCCCGAAATTATTTTCAATATACGCCCATGGTAAACGGGGGTCCAATATTGTCTTGAGATATCATTTAAGCAGGTAGTGATTTTAATTTTAACATTCGTTTTCGAGAAAAATTCATTAAACTAAATTTCGTTTTGGGTGCTCAGAAACTATGGATTCTGTTGCTCGAAACGTTTTCCAGGTGTTGAAAATTCATCCGAACTAAGATTTTTTAATATTGGTTGTGCTTCGAGTTGAGGAATTATTAGAAATTATATTTTATTATAAGGGGACGAGGTTAGCTCAGTGGTAGAGCACTGGACTACTAAGCTGGAGGCCTGAGTTCAAATCCCGAGCAAGCACTAAAGATTATTTCTTATAGTGTCTTCGTTCATGGGTTGAATTCGGCCTCCCTGACCGTCCCTAGGCCAACACAGCCTTTAATTAATTTAATAATGGGTACCGCGGGAGATGGTGGGTTCGATTCCCAACCTCCGGCAGTAATTTTATCATCCCACGGCTCGCTGGTAAAATTCCTCGCTGCACCCTGGATGTCGGCGCTAATGACCTAGACGTAGATGCGCCGTAAAAAAAAATAATAATAATAATAAAAAAAAAAAATAAATAAATAATGGGTACCTTGGTTGGTGCTAATGACCCTAGCAGTAGAGCAGACAAGGGGAAAATCAGGCGGCCGGAGCATAGTACTGACCACACTATCTCCCTAGTGTGCCGTATGGTCATGAATCAGATACCTCTATAGTATCTGCCCCTCAGGGCCCTCATGGCCTGTTACGGGACTGATTTTTTTTTATTTTTATTGATATTGCATTATTAAATATGAGAGGTTTTGGGATTTTTTAAAATTTTTCAAAACCAGTCAAGGAATCGTGGTAAGTTGAAGATAGACATTTGAAAATTTACTAATTTCTCTACCATAACCAGTTCTCAAGTAATTTTCGATGTAGCCAACTTTTCACTGTTGTTGTGGCTATTTAATGTAAATTACAAATTTTGGAAAAAAAATTACTCCATAGGGAAAAATTACTGTCAATTTTCGGTTTTAGGAAATCTAGAAAATATACCTTGTTCTAAAAATATTCCACTATGATTATTATTTATATATGATCTTTGTTAATTTAATATTTAAAGGTTTCTGATTTAAAAAAAATAAATTGGAAAACAAATCTAAATCCTGTTTTGCTAACGATTAATCTTGAGTCGTCACATAAAGATGAATTTCTAAATAAGCATTCCATCTTGTTTATATAAACAAGAATGGCTATAAATAATACAAACATTGCAACAAATAAATTTACGAGGAATAATTATGTTATTTACAACGACTAAATACTTATACGTCAATAAAGACATTTCGTAAACTCATGATAACTGCTCAATAAAATTTGCATTTTATTGAATAATTCTCCATCATAAATTAATGAAATCTGTAAAAGCGCGGGAATGTTTGAAGTATTATAATATTTTATCGTCAAATGACATCATTGTTGATAATTACATTGGAAGCGGCAATGAAACGGCGCGATACAATGACCTCAGAACCGATAAAACTCGCTATCAGCAGCAATCATAATACAGTAATATTTAAAAAAAAGAAAAAAAAAAGAAAAAAAAAACTAGATAATTATTTAGAAGAATTATTACCGTTAAATTATATTTCAGCACTCTTTAGAACATTCTAGGTAGAGACTCCAAAATAATACTGCAAAAAATTATAAAAAATGTTTTCAAATATTTTACGACATAAACTAAATATCGGAAATGATATGAAGGGATTGTTCCAGAATATAAGCTGAATATTCGCATACTTCCAGAACACAAACTATACAATCTTATTTGAAGACATCAGGTGGACAATCAGTAGAATTTTCCAACCTCTATTTCTAAGGATTTAAGGAATCAATTAACATAAAATAAAGATGCTCGTTCATTACACTTATGTATAATTAATAAAACAATAATTAAATCTTTTTCGATTTCACCTATTGGTTACCTGGATATATGGGGGCGAGGTCAGCTCAGTGGTAGAGCACTGGACTAATAAGTTGGAGGACCTGAGTTCCCGAGCAAGAACTAACGATTTTTTCTTCTAGTGTCTTCGTTCATGGGTTGAATTCGGCCTCCCTGACCGTCCCTAGGCCAACCCAGCCTTTAATTAATTTATCAATGGGTATCTTGGGTCGAAGCAGCCTAGGGGTAAATCAGGCGGCCGGAGCATATTACTGACCACACTATCTCACTTGTGTGCCGTATTGTCATGAATCAGATACCTCTATAGTATCTGCCCCTCTGGGCCCTCGTGGCCAGTTACGAGACTGATTTTTTTTTTTATATATGTATCTATCTATCTAAATATATATATATATATATATATATATATATATATATATATATATATATATTAGCAAAATAGGTCTTTAGAAATTACTCATGTAACAACGCGGCTCTGAGTAATTTCGCGACTTCTAGAAGAGTTTACTCACAGCACAGTGTGATCCTCAGCAATCTCACGCATGGCATTAGTAGTAGATCGTACTCACCTGAAAAAATAAATAAAATTAATTAACTGGTAGGATTATATATACATTAGGTTTATAAGAAAAAAACAAAAAGCAGCTTGATTGAGTAATTGTTCAATTGTAAAGAACAACGAAATGACAAAAATGATTTATCGCCTTTCTCTGTCAAGATCGGCCGCGGAAATCTCCTGCAAAGTGAGAGAGTGTCCAAATCTCTTGGATATTTTAACAAGATTTTCTTATTTATTTACTAATTAATGGGGGGTTTGAGGCAAATATAAAGACAAATTGGGGATTAGGAACTGGAATGGAAGAGGGGGAAAAGGGAGGGAGAAAGAGGGAAGTAGCCTCCCCCATCAGGAGTGAAAGGAGGGACAAGGAGGATGGATAGGGGAGGAGAGAAAGGGATTGGTAGTGGAAGAGGAAGAGGGAGAGGGAGAGAGAGAGAGAGAGAGAGTGAGAGAGAGAAGAAGGTTGAGGGTGAAGGAAGGGAGAAAGGGGGGGCAAGGATGAGAAAGAGGGAATGTTAGGGGGAGAAGGAGGAAGAAGGAGAGAGAGGGCGAGTGAAAAGGGAAGAGAGGGAGTGAAAGGAGGGCCAAGAAGGAGAGTTAGGGAGGGGAGAGAAAGTGTTTGGTAGAGGGAAGAGGAAGAGGGATAGGGAGAATGAGGGAGAGGAAGATAGGGGGAGGCAGAGAAGGAGGGTGATGGCGAGGGAAAAGTAAAGAGAGAGTGAGAGATGGAATATTAGAGGGAGAAGGAGGAAGGAGGAAGGAGGGTGAGGGCGAGTGAAAAGGAAAGAGAGGGAGTGAAAGGAGGGCCAAGGAGGAAAGATAGAGGGAAGATCTAGAGGGAATTATAGTTGGTGGAGTGATAGGGTGAGGGAAAAGGACGAACAACGAGGAGCTCTAGATAGAATGTCGAGGAAGAGGGAGAAGAAGGGAGGAGGAAGGGGGCGAGGGAAAAGAAGGATGAGGTATTAGGAGGGAGAGGACGAGAGAAAAGGATGGACAAGGAGGAGATCTAGAGGGAATGTTGTAGGGAGGAGGAAGAGGGAGAAGAATGGAGAAGATGAGGGAAGGAAGGAGGGAGATTAAGAGGGAAGGAGGGAGACGAGGAGAGAGAGTAAGAGAAAGAGAGGGAGGAGAGATCAGTGAACTAAAGGAATGTGTAGAAGAGACTAGTAGAACGGTACATGCTGTAGTGTAGAGGTACCTGACCTGCATATAGTACTACAAGTACACCGCTAGAATGCGCCACCTACTATAGCTATCCAGGCGCTATCTACTCGCGTCATCTCAAACTCCGACGAGCAGTTCCTCTTTAGCAAGCTCCTGGTTCCTTTATACGTTTTTTTACTTTTATTTTATTATTATTACTAACGATTATAGAGGATATCGTAGAAATTTAATTATTTACTTTCGTCCTTCAAAAACACTACAATAAACTAATTCTCAGCGCTATGAATGCTCAATTAGTATTCATAGCGCGTTTCTGTCAAGAAGAATACAATCCGGCAACAAAATTATTTTCCCTGGAGGGAACGTAAGATATCAACAGCAAAATATGGAATTACTAAGAACCGAAGACAAGAAGCAACACATATCCAAGGTTTTGGGCAGTACACTCCACGTTTCTACCTCAACCATCTTCCTATGGGAATTATTGTAAGGCCCCGACAATAAACGGAAACTTCATTACGTTTCTAAGTGCTTTTCTTGCAAAATCCTCTACAGTTTTCGAAATATTTAATGGAATATCACCAAAAAACATTTTTAGAATTATTACTTTTCATATTACTCCTTTCTCATTTCTAAAACCTATCGAAGATTAAGTTTGGATGTACATAAACATTTAAAAAAAATAATATGCCCAAATATTTGCTAAAATTAATCGTATCCATCGTAAATTATATCCTTAAAAATAATCATTACACTTTATGGTACAATAAAAATTGCAAAACTTTCACCTGAACATGCTTAAGCGAACTCTATCATAATTTAAGTGTTATTAAATTTTAAGTATTCTCCATTAAAATTGTTGAAATTCCATAATAAATTATTATAATACATCCTGGATCCCAGGGTCATTCCATATCAAATTAACACACTTTTAAGAAATTGTTTCCCTCACAAAAACTAAGAAAAACACCAAATTTCCGCTCATTATCTGAAATGGTTTCCAAAATAAGGCCATGTAATGTTTTCAAAAAGCCAAAAAAATCCTGCTGCGGCAAAATATATAAATGCTCATAACTCCTCTCGTTTTTACGTTACAACCATGGGGAAGGTGTCACTTTTTAGCTCTATGTATACCCTTTCAAGTGACATGCAACACATGATAGGTTATGAGAACAAAATATTTTTCAAAATAAAATATAAAATTTTTACTTAATATATTTTTAAAAATACATCTTTAAAAATTTTCAAAAAATTATATGTAATAGGTAATTTTTTTAGGAAATTTTGTTATGGGATTACAATGGGTTATCAGCCAAAATAATTTAAAACCGAAGGCGGCTTTGGACCAATTTTACATATTTTTATATATAAAAGCTTTTTTTATATATAATTCTAAAATTAAATCCAAACTTTAGCATTTCATATATTTTAAACTCATTAAACTTTCATTATCTTAATTACAAAGCGTATTTAAAAAAATAGTATGCATTAATAATTTGTTGTAATTAGCAAAATTCAGAATATTTATCTAAAAATAAATGATATTGTACTCGAAATATTTTAAGTGATTGGGAAGGTAAATAAAACATACATATTATCAACAATGTGAATATATTTATAAATATTAAACTATGAATGTGGTTGAATACAGTACACTGAAACGTACATAAGGTGTAACAGGGCTGTAACACATGTAGGTGTTGGAGGTAGTGGGGTAACATTTCATTGTTTCTAAAAATTTCATGTTCGGATAGGATATAAATTCTCCCTTCAAGAGATATGGGATTCACAGTACACGACGCATCAGTGAATGATAGCCGTAATACATATTCAGTCATCATCACACGTACCTTGGTCCTACCTCCTTGCCATGGTGATTCGTCATACTCTTGTGACAAATGCCCGTTATACTCATCAAGTTAATGTACACCAGCTCCAAGCATTTTCTCTGAAAGTTAATTTCAGTAATATGGAGTAGAAAACCAAGCAACTCACAAGCAAGGAGTCGTGGAGTAGCCAGCCAGCATGCCAACTCACAAGCAAGGAGTCGGGGAGTAGCCAGCCAGCATGCCAACTCACAATATCAACTAACCCTACTTCCAAATACCAACCCATCAATGTCTCAGCAACATCATCACCCATTCACCAGAAGCAGTTACTTATCATCAGGGCCGCCAGATGGGGGGGGGGACAACCGGGTACAGTTGTCCCGGACCCGGGCACCGTGGGGGCCCGGGCCGATCCTCGCTAATTGGAAAAAAAAGTACCGAAAGTTACCTTTGCAGCACCGATTGTCGGTTTTTATTCTCATTTTGCTCAAAAACCAAGATGAAAATAAGTAAAGATGGAATGGTTGGGATTCGGCTAAATAAACCTCAATATGATTTTGTTTTAAAAAATCTATATTTCGGACGTTTCGGCTACTCATTGGTAGCCTTCGTCAGCAATGGAAATACCGAGCGGCAGAGTAACCATTGTGAAACCATGACACTTTCACAATGGTAACTTAATTGCCAACCTTGGTCTTCCTCTGCCGCTCGGCATTTCCATTGCTGACAAAGGCTACCAATGAGTAGCCGAAACGTCCGAAATATAGATTTTTTAAAACAAAATCATATTGAGGTTTATTTAGCCGAATCCCAACCATTCCATCTTTACTTATCACCTCGACGGCTAACTATCTAATCATCAAGATGAAAATTATTTTAAAATTCCCAAAGTCCTATAGCAAAGTACTAGAATTTTCATTCTGGCTCTGAGAAGTGGGGGCCCGTGATCTGGTCCCGGGCCTGGCTCTGAAATGTGGCGGCCCTGCTTATCATTATTATTAAAGTAAGACTTTATTGTTAATTATAGTTATATTATCTACGAGTCTTTACTTTATGACCCCTCACATTCTTCACACATTCACCTCCCTGAGCTACAAACAGGAAGATGTACCATATCCCATGGAAAGGGATGGTATATCTTTCGAATTTATACATCTGGTCTTCTTCGGTAGCTAAATGATGGAGAAGGTCCTTTGGGATTAATGAAGGTGGTGGTACTCTTGAGTTCTAAGTGTTTTTGTAATGTTTAAATTGTGGTAGATGTGTTAATTTGTGGTAGATTATTTTTTTGTATTGCTACTATCCGGATGGAATAACTTTTATTCAAATCAATGTTTGTATTACAGTCTCTAGTAGATAGTAAAGCCAAGTAGATGTTGAATTGGCATGAGTAACGGGATCCCGAGACTAGACCTTGGAATGCTGGCGTCCGCAAATAGATCAGACAGTCTGCATTACAGCTTAGTTTCATATTATAATTAACCTGTCACTGTATAGAACAATTAATATTTCATTTAGAATAAAGAAATATACCTAATTATCTAACTAACCAAGGGGGCTGTTAGTATACGTAGACTACGGGTATCTGTATCTAGGCTCCGTGCACCAAGGCTGAGTATTTCTGTACACAGGCTCAGTATAAGAATATCTGAGCTGAGTATATCTTTATCAAGGCTCAGTACAAAAGGTCTGAGTATATCTATATCTATGCTCAGTATTTGTACTTAGGCTCAGTATAAATTTATCTGAGCTTAGCACATCTAGGCTCAGTGTATTTGTATCTAGGCTCAGTATAAATTTATCTGGTTTAGCATATCTAGGCTCAGTATAAATTTATCTGAGCTTAGCATATCTAGGCTCAGTGTATTTGTATCTAGGCTCAGCATAAATTTATCTGGTTTAGCATATCTAGGCTCAGTATAGCTGTATATAGGCTCAGTATATATTTATGTGGTTTAGCTTATCTAGGCTCAGTATAAATTTATCTGAGCTTAGCATATCTAGGCTCAGTGTATTTGTATTTAGGCTCAGTATAAATGTATCTGGTTTTGCATATCTAGGCTCAGTATAGCTGTATATGGGCTCAGTGTATTTGTATCTAGGCTCAGTATAAATGTATCTGAGCTTAGCACATCTAGGCTCCGTATATCTGTATCTAGGATAAGCATGCCTAGTATTTATTAATGAAGATTGTCCCATGAATGAGAGTATACGAATGTTAGAGTTATTCCTTTGAGATTCCTGAGGGGAAGTAGGTGGATATCGCTGGAAATCCTGACAAAAAACCAGATAAAGATGGAATGCATAATCAGAAACCGCACAACCAGAATAAATTACAATTTACGTAAAAGATGTGGTTTAAAGTTAACCTTAGTTTGCTTTCAAAGGCATAATCAATATAGAACGTTTTATAACGTAAATCGTCGAACCTAGATAGTAATAAACGATATAAAGCATATTAGAACAATAAAACATTAATGGAATCAATGAACGAGGGGAAGTAGAGCAGAGATAGTTGTAAATAGCACAGATGAAAAGAGTAACGCCTTCAAAGCTCACGATACCCGTACCGCACGACTTGCAAACATTTCTCAATGTAGTAAGAACACACGTACGGCACAATGCCAATATTACCAGCTGATTCTGTCAAAACATTCTATATAACCCGTAGGTTTTAATCCACAGTCCAGGGCTCATCTGTTATGAGTTGTATTTTAAAAGGGTGCTAGTTAATTTTTGCGGGAATATCTTCAGAACAACTCAAATGACAAAAATTGAGCTATGGAAAATTTATACTTTCGCTCTTAACTTAGAAATTATTAATTGTAATATTAGGAGTTAATTTAAAGGTTATTGTAATTTCAAGGTAAAATCTTATTATGTTAGTTTCGGTTAACATTTTAACTCATAAGAATAGTTAGAAATTATATATCGTCGATTATTATGTAATAATGAGTGTTTAATTGATGTAGGTGTAATTTGACTTGGTTCCTTACAGGAATCATTTTAGCACTTTCCTCCAAAGGAAAGTAGCTATTGAGGTTGGACTCATGACGGAATTTTTGAAAAATTTCTTCAAATCTTTATCGATCCTACCTAGTAGACACCGAAAATGACCCCCGTTAAAATTTATATATATCTATATCTATATATATATATATATATGCGTATATATATATATATATATATATATATATATATATATATATATATATATATATATGTCTGTTAACACGATAGCGGCCAGAGTTTTTGTTTTTTCGTCACGAAACTTGGTATATAGCATTCAATTAGCAAACGATTGAACGAGTTCGTTAACCACCAAAGTCGGTCCACCGGAAGGGGGGGTTTACCCCGAACCCAAAACACTTATTTGACTATGTCAGCCGTAATATTTGTTATATTTCAACGAAACTTGGCATTCATAGTGGTAATATAGAGAGAAAAGTGAGATATAAAAATGAACTAAATCGGTTCATTAGAAGGGGGGGTTTACTCCGGACCCACAATACCAATTCGCCACTACCAGCCGTGATTTTAGGTATATTTCGACGAAACTCGGTATTCGTAGTGCTAATCCACAGGTAAATATGTGTTGTAAAAATAAACGAAATCGGTTCATTAGGAGGGGGGGTTTACTCCGAACCCACAAAACCAATTCGCCACTACCAGCCGTGACTTTTGGTATATTTCGACGAAACTCGGTATTCGTAGTGGTAATCTACAGGTAAATATGTGTTGCAAAAATAAACTAAATCGGTTCATTAGAAGGGGGGGGGGTTTACTCCGGACCCAAATTCCTAATATACTCATACCGGTCGTAATTTCTGCTGTATTGTAACGAAACGCGGTATACGTCGTGGTAAACTCATGAGAAAGAAGTGTTGTAAAAATGAGCTGAATCGGTCAATCGGAAAGCGGGGGTTTACTTTGTAATATATTTGAATAGAAAAGCCGGCAGACGTAGGTTCACAAAGCCGCCGCAAGGAGCGCTTTCTACCACTAGAGTGACTGTATCCTCTTCCTGCGTTAGATCAAAATACGATAATATGAGGATTTTTGTATTTATTACGTAGTGTAGTAGGTACCATGTGTAAACATAACTCTGGATGCAAATTAATAATTGATTAGTTACTCATTACAAAATGAGAACTATTCACGTTTTTATTTTATTTATGTAGGATATTTTAAGCAAATTGTTCTGGAAAGCAGTCTACACTACCCAAATTCTGAGGAAAGTGCTTAGTTATGCAGCTCCTGCGTGACGGACTTTTTATTTATTTCATGAGTGTTTAAGTGTAACTGTAGTAATTAACAGGACATGATCGCCTGAAGATGGACCAGTGTGTCCGAAACGTTGTGATGGAGAAACAAATGTAAAGTTTGAAGTTTTGAAGGGTTATTCTTCACCTGTTGTTATTATTAATTAATACCCTTCATTTAGTCATCAAAATATGTAAAAATACTTTTGTTGAGTCGATACGAAGCTTTCCGATAACACCTTATCGCTAAAATTAGATAATAATGCCTTATCAAGGAGAAAGTACAATAAAAAAAAGTGCAATGTAATATAAGAAAGATAAAATGAAATTTATTTTCATCCCTCTATGCAATATAAATATATGTGTGTGTGTGTGTCTGTTAACAGGATACCCGCCAGAGTTATTATTTTTTCGCCATCAAACTTGGTCAAGCTGCAGGGGGCTAGCTAGGAGTAGCTTGGTCATATTGACTACGTCCGAACTTCATGATATGTTTACATTATATATATACACACACACACACACACACAAAATGTAAATATATTTTCTGGAATATATTTACATTATGTGTCTTTTAAGTATTTTTGCACTTGCATTCTAGAAAATGTAATTAAAGTAATTAAGAAATATAGCTAGGATATGAGGCTTTCATTGTAGAGCACCCTATATCCAACCTATATAACCACACCCATAGAGTTTCATGAGCAGAGGTTACCAACCAATTACAACAAGCATCTCCTAAAATACCAACACCATTACCACTCCATAGAGAATTGCCCAACACTCTCTCAGAGAGCCATAATATTATTTATTCATACTTTAAGTACTGTAGGTAACTTCGTGTTCTAACACTGCACCGTTCCAGAACAAGTTAATGTCCTACTCCAATATCCTCCAAAGTCTATTTAGGTTAAATTTTTAACTCGGCTGAATGGTGTTATAGTGCGTTCGCTACCTAGTAGTTGCATCAACAAGTTACTAATCGGCACTAAAACGCTAGGAACTTTAACAAGCCAGAGGAGGCAGTATTACAGCAGGTGTTTCAAGATGAATATCGGAGTTTTAGCGATTAATAATATTCATTAGATAAAACTTACAGGTGTGTACGTCGCACAGTGGTTCCGAGAGGGAAAAACCTCCAAAACCGAAGGTGTTCATTCGCATTTGAACTAACATTTTCGTATTTTAAAAAATTTAAAAAAAGATAAATACGTCGAGACCAAGTAACTGTATTACATTGTTTGCTAATTTATTCAACTCAGCATTCAAAAATACGGTAAAAATGCAGTTACCAGCCCTCCAAACCGATTTCTTTCAAATTTTGCACAATAACGTATTTTCATGCACTAAACACGAATACGATGGAAAAAAACGTCGGATTTAATTAGGAAAGAAGTTATTAAGCACTTAAGTTCACTGTTATGCAGGTTATGAGAGCTATTAATTATAGCGAGTTGGATTGACTGGGGTTTTGTTATCTTCTTGAGCGAGCGTAGCGAGCGGAAACGCATAGCACGTATGCCCTTAAGCGACAGGCGACGATGCCCTTAAAATTGACAATATTTTCGAATAAATGGTTTCTGAACATTTCAAATGAGAGTTCTCTGTTTCCCAATGTTACATATCTGCGCATGCGCGTGTTTATAAATTCGCTGATGACGCCTAGTTTTATAACCTTCCTAACTTTAGTGCTTAATATTATATTCTATTAATTTTAGCGAGTTGGATTGACTGGGGTTTTGTTATCTTCTTGAGCGAGCGTAGCGAGCGGAAACGCATAGCATGTATGCCTTAAAGTCGTCATTTATGCCTTAAAGTCGTCACAAATTTCGTTGTTTACATTAGCTCTCATAACCTGCATAACAGTGAACTTAAGTGCTTAATAACTTCTTTCCTAGTTAAATCCGACGTTTTTTTTTATCGTATTCGTGTTTAGTGCATCAAAATACGTTATTGTGCAAAATTTGAAAGAAATCGGTTTGGAGGGCTGGAAACTGCATTTTTACCAAAAATACATTTGGAAGGATACATATCTCTACCAAATGAGTAAAATGTGACTTTTTGAAATCGTTTACTTGCATACTATAAAACCCGTTTATCTTCCGAAATAATGATTCTATCGGATTTGCAGTGGTCTCATTCGACTAAGAACTACAAAATACTTTAAAAACGACACCAAAATCAGAATGATTCAAGTACCTACAGGTTTTTTCTCAAAATCGGGCGTTTGGCCTCACTGTACGTCGCACACTGGGACCAAACGACATTTCGTGTTTCAAAAAAGGCTACAACCTCAATGTAAGCCGATCTCAATGAATGAATGAAATGACAGCTGAGAAAATTTAGAAGAACAACTTCGTCTTCCCAGATTTTTCTTTTTTGTCCCCCCCGTTTATTAAATTAGGTGTAATTAATTCTTTTACAATTGAATATAAAATAATATTTTAATTTCATGCAACTTATTATCAGCACTTAAAATTAAACATTCATTTCATGATTAGACTTGAAAAAATTAGACTGACATCTTCAAAACGTAAATTTATTTTAATTCAACAATGAGATTAAACGAAATAATATGATTTTTGAATGATTTGAAAATTGGTTTTCATTTTTTCCATGCCTAATCAGGATTTAAATATTTAATTTTAACGATATCAGTGCTGATATTAAGTCAGATGAAAAATAAAATATTATTTTACGTTTAATTGTAAAAGTTCATGAACTATTTACACACAATTTAATAAAAAGGGACAACAAAATACAAAACTCAGGCCTGACAAAGTTGTTCTAAATTTTATTAACTTTCTTTTTTTTTTTTTTAAAAAAATCATTGACATCTGTTAAGATTTAGAGGCTGTAGCCTTTTTTGAAACACGAAATGTCCTTTGGCCCCACTGTTCGCCGGCAACGAAAACAGTTTTGTTCGTTGGTACCAGTCCACATTTGCACGCATTCTTTCCTCCGCCATCCGTTAGAAAGCGCTAGTAGCGAAGATGGCAACCGGTGGTCAATCCTTGCGATGCTAACAAAGAAAACTATATAAATATTTAACTTAACTATATTGCTTAGTCATTTAACATATCTTTTATGTACTTGTATATAAAACCTCATAAAACTTGCTAATATCCACAAGTCGGAGACAGATTCTTCACATGACATAAATATGTGTGTATTACCAAGAGACTATATTTACACATTTTTACATGTATTATATACATATATTGATTTTTTTGTTATCATGGCCAATAAATCTATCGAAATAAATCTATATCATTCTATATGGACTCTTTTTACGTGAATTAAATATTTATTATAAATATATATATATATATATATATATATATATATATATATATATATATATATATATATATACAGGGTGATTCAGGTCTAAGTAGCCAAACTTCAGGAGGCAATTCTAGACATCATTTCCAACAAAAAAGTTCATTTCAAGTATGGTCCAATTCCGTAAGGAAAAGGAGCTATGCCTAATTTTCTGTTTTTTTAACGTAGTCATGATTTTTAATGAATAAGAAATGTTTTCTCAAAAACTATTCAAAATAATTAAATTCTAATTATGCCATCATAAAATAGACAACATTTCCTTAAAAAATACATTAATTTAATTCACTAAAATCATTATTAAAATATACTTTCTGGACGTCCAATAACGCACTTCTGTTTTTATCAATGAATCAGAGTATTTTCGCGATTTTTTTCCTCAGCCCTCTAAAGGACCACAGACTCAATACTTACAGGAAAACTTCTACATTTAGTAAGCATTAAATCTATGAAAAAGAAGTGGAGGTTTATTAGGGAATAAATTGAATGATTGGCTCCCTTTTGTCAAAAAAATGTGGAATGTAGTTTTGTTACTTTCAAATACCTTGTGTGACAAAAATACAAAATAATTCATTTTTTAATGGCCAAACTGTGGGTATCCATTGTCCAGTCCGGAATCAATAAATATAACTGAATGAGACGATTGAAAAAGTTTTTCATTTGATAGATCTGTTACATTTCATGTTTTTCAATTTTTCATTGATTTATGTTTTACATGATGCATTTGGCACCCAGTTTTGACTAGAGATTTTGAGCGGAGAATTCAAAAAGATTGCAGGGTAGTTGAATAATTGTAATCAAGAATTTGTACATAATTTGAAATGTTTTCAAATAAAATTTGAAATAAAACTAAAAATTGTGCAAACCATTGCGGGAGGGAAAATGTTAATCCTCAGTTCGGCCGCAACATTTTGTGGACAGACAAAGCCACATTCACACCGAATTGAATATTTAACAGTCCCAATTCGCATACTTGGTTCCATTTTAATCCTTATGACGTGTGAAGATCCACAATCAGTACCAGTTCCAAGATAACGTGTGGTGCGGGAATTTGAACGAATATCTTCTTCAGCCAATCCTGATTCCTGACAGGATTGATTCGACATATTTTTAAACCTCCACACGATTTTAATACGACCGACCTATTACATTGGAATACTTTCCGCTGGCACATAGACTCATGGTTCCAGACGGATTGCTCTCCTGCACACAGCAGCAGTGCTGTTAGACAGTGGATGGATCCACTGCCCAAGTTCATAAAGGTCCAATTGCAAATTTAGCAACTTATCAAATATATTAGCAAATATTTTAGTGCCTAAAGCATCATGTAAAAGATAAATCAATGAAAATTTGTTAAACAAAAAATGTAACATATCTGCCAAATGAAAAACCTTTCCAATCATTTCTTTCAGTTACTTTTTATTGATTCCGGACTGGACAATGGATACTCACAGTTTGACCATTAAAAAATGAATAATTTTTAATTTTTTCACACAAGGTATTTGAAAGTAACAAAACTACATTCCACATTTTTTTGACAAAAGGGAGCCAATCTTTCAATTTATCCCCGAATAAACCTCTACTTTATTTGCATGGATTTAATGCTTATTAAATGTAGATGTTTTTGCGTAAGTATTGAATTTGTGGTCCTTTAGAGGGCTGAGGAAAAAAATCGCGAAAAAACTCCAATTCATTGATAAAAACAGAAGTGCGTTATCGGACCCCCAGAAAGTATCTTTTAATAATGATTTTAATGAATTAAATTACTGTCTTTTTAAAGGAAATTTTGTCTATTTTATGATAGCATAATTACAATTTAATTATCTTGAATAGTTTTTGAGAAATCCTTTCTTATTTAATAAACAACATGAATACCTTAAAAAAACAGAAAATTGGACATAGCTCCTTTTCCTTTCGGAATCAAACCATACTTGAAATGAACTTTTTTGTTGGAAATTATGTCTAGAATCACCTCCTAAAGTTTGGCTACTAAGACCAAGTAGAAGAATCACCCTGTATATATATATATATATATATATATATATATATATATATATATATATATATAAAAAAATCAGTCCCGTAACAGGCCACAAGGGCCCAGAGGGGCAGATACTGTAGAGGTATCTGATTCTTGACCGTACGGCACACTAGGGAGATAGTGTGGTCAACACTATGCTCCGGCCGCCTGATTTTCCCCTTGGCCGCTTCGACTGCTAGAGTCATTAGCACCCAAGGTACCCATTATTAATTAAAGGCTGGGTGAGCCTAGGGACGATCTGGGACCCCAAATCCAACCCTCGAACGGCAGCACTAGAAGAAAAAATCTTTAGTGCGCGCTCGGGTTTTGAACCTGGTCCTCCAGTTCATTAGTCGAGTGCTCTACCACTGAGCTAACCTCGCCCCCATATATATATATATATATATATATATATATATATATATATATATATATACGGTGGCTCAGATAAGTTGGCCCTTCCCTTCAAAGGCCTATTTGAGCCCTTAGAAGTGTTATTTTCTCATTTCCAAGTGCACCATTTTATAGATCTCGACGAGAAGTACAACTTTGCCCTTACGATAAATTTTGATATCTGAAACCGTTTAGTAGTTATTTCTCTTGTGGTCCGCTATATACATATATATACATACATATATATATATATATATATATATATATATATATGTATATATATATATGTATATACTGTCTGCCTGTTTCCTTTTAAGGGATCACTTGAAGTCACATATTAGATAAAATCACGTGAGAGTCAAGTGAGAGAAAATTTCCCAGGAAATAGCAGACTTGTTGATAATAAGAACCGTGACAGTGCTAATTGTCTGCTATTTATCAAAGCTATTCTCGTTATCAGATCATTGAATCGCTATCAGTTTGTCTTAGAAAAATCAAACAATTATAAGATATTTCTAGAAATATTTACTTTATTATGGAATATAAGTGCCCTAGTATACCAAGAATCAATGGAAAATTATAAAATTGAATTAGCATAAAATTATTCATTGTGCTGTATGACATTTTTTTTTTTTTTTTTTTTACGGAGCATCGACATCTGCCACCGGGTGGGAATCGAATCCATCATCTCCCGCATGTGAATCTAAGGTGTTAGCCACTAGACCACGGGGAGACACCCTAAATCAGTACTATTCACAAGATATATGTTGATTTCTTTATTGGTTATTACATTCTGTATATTAATACATCTGGTAATATGATATATCGCACTAGTAGTGACACAACTCAAAATATAACTCAACTGAAAATTTGTCACTCTTGCCTATGTAGGGTACCTTAGCATTAAGACAAGAAGGATGACACAAGTACCCTCTGGTGTACAAGATCTGAAGCTAGGTGCATACAGTTTTGATGGTAGATAAAGATATATTTACCAATGCCTTTCATAGTCATAACTGAAAACACCGATTTTTGAGTTGTGCCACTTTAGAAATACTAGTGCGATATGATACAATATGAAAGGTTCCGTGCTGAATGCCTCCTAACTTCATCCTCGATTAACGTCAGAAAGACGCTCAGATGACGTCGAGAGGTGCCTACACAAGCTCCCTTCTGTTCCGACCAGTGGCTGGAGTCGAAGAGAGATCGGTGAGCCACAGACATTGAAGCACTTGAAGGAAGAGAAAACCATTGCTAACACTTGGTCAATGCAGTAGATTACACAAGAAATTTAAATATGTCATACAAGGATCATCACACGTAGATGACAATACTACTCAAAGGGGTGAAACTAGAACAAAAACGTGGTTAAACCCTGACAACCGCATGTTCCTATCTGATTCCCCCAAATTTGGAAATTGCATTATTAAACTTAGGGATAATCTGTGTTCTGAGTATAGGCGTTGAAAATGTAAATAAATTTTACAACTTTTGTGAGATTCACCACCTTGAAGAATGTTTTGTCATTGAAAGAATAGTGAAAATTTCCTTAAGTAACCCTTAAGAAAGAGACTTTATTTTATTGTCTACATGCGCCGTGCATGACAAATGTAGGGCATGTAATTGTTATTTACAATTCAAAAAATAATTTACACTAGTTCTTCCCTTTTAGCACTTTCCTCCGAAGGAAAGTAGCTATTGAGGTTGGACTCATGACGGAACTTTTGAAAAAGTTCTTCAAATCTTTATCGATCCTACCTAGTAGACAGCGAAAATGACCCCCGTTCAAATTTATATATATCTATATATATATATATATATATATATATATATATATATATATATATATATATATATATATAGATATATATGTGTCTGTTAACACGATAGCGGCCAGAGTTTTTGTTTTTTCGTCACGAATCTTGGTATATAGCATTCAATTAGCAAACGATTGAACGAGTTCGTTAACCACCAAAATCGGTCCACCGTAAGGGGGGGTTTACCCCGAACCCAAAAAACTAATTTGACCATGCCAGCCGTAGTTTTCGTTATATTTCAACGAAACTTGGTATTCGTAGTGGTAATATATAGAGAAAAGTGAGATATAAAAATGAACTAAATCAGTTCATAAGGAGGGGGTGGGGTTTACTCAGGACCGACAATACCAATTCGCCACTACCAGCCGTGATTTTTGGTATATTTCGACGAAACTCGGTATTCATAGTGGTAATCTACAGGTAAATATGTGTTGTAAAAATAAACTAAATCGGTTCATTAGGAGGGGGGTTTACTCCGGACCCACAATACCAATTCGCCACTACCAACCGTGATTTTTGGTATATTTCGACGAAACTCGGTATTCGTAGTGGTAACCTACAGGTAAATATGTGTTGTAAACATAAACTAAATCGGTTCTTTAGGGGGGGGGGGTTTACTCCGGACCCAAATTACTAATATACTCATACTGGTCGTAATTTCTGCTTTATTGTAACGAAACGCAGTATACGTCGTGGGTAACTCATGAGAAAGAAGTGTTGTAAAAATGAGCTGAATCGGTCAATCGGAAAGGGGGGTTTACTTTGTAATATATTTCAATAGAAAAGGCAGCCAGACGTAGGTTCACAAAGGCGCCGCAAGGAGCGCTAGAGGGACTGTATCCGGTTCCTGCGTTAGATCAAAATACGATAATATGAGGTTTTTTGTATTTATTACGTAGTGTAGTAGGTACCATGTGTAAACATAACTCTGGAAGCAAATTAATAATTTATCAGTTACTCATTACAAAATTAAAAGAGAACTATTCATGTTTTTATTTTATTTATGTAGGATATTTTAAGCAAATTGTTCTGGAAAGCAGTCTACACTACCCAAATTCTGAGGAAAGTGCTTAGTTATGCAGCTCCTGCGTGACGGACTTTTTTCCGTCGCAACCACATCCGGACCATTAGCGCCGACGTCCATGGTGCAGCTGTGAATTTTTTTAACGAGCCGTGAATTGTGAAAAATCCCTGCTGCTGGCAGGATTCGAACCCACCACCTCCCGCAAGAGAATACAAAGCGTCAGCCACTAGACCACGGGGTGACCATAATTTACAATAGCGATGCAAAAAAAAATTAAAAAATAAAAATGTCCAACATTTCCACAGATTTTTTATTTTATGCTTTACGCACTTAAGACCTCATACTCATGTGTTCAACACCGACGAGCTTCGTAATTATTTAGGTTTTTGGAGGGAAAGTTTGGCCTCACGAAAACTTAGCATAAAGAAAACTCGTGATAACGAATGACAGCTGTATTGACGTCATCTGTCCAAGTAAACACTTTATGAATGGAAGGTCGTCCATTAATAGAAGAGACGAGTTGAATGAATCGTAAAAACCTGGCTCATGAATTATATTTGCGAACGTCATCAATTCGACTATATTGTTTTTTTATTATTTTTTTGCTATTGTCTAATTTTATGGAAAATTAATATCACTATAAATGAGGATTAATGACCTCCCTTGACGCAAAGCTAATGAATGCATTCTACGTAATCTGGGTTTATTGATCTTGAAAATATCGGTCGATGCAAGATATTATATAATATTTGGAGGATTCAGAGCACAACTAGACCAAGTCCATGTTATACAGTTCTCAGAAAATGAGTATTATTCGTATTAATTGCAGAGATGTTGTATAAATCCTATTTACCAGTATAAGTCTTAAAAAGATTTGAACTTAAACACTGACATTATTTATGTATAGCCTTGTTCATAAAATAGTAATAACTTGGACTTGGCTTCCTTGAGCTCTGAAAACTAATAAGAATGACTTCCAGATGTGTAGCAAGAACTGCTACAAGTGGCAAAATAATGAAGTTAGGACTTAGTCTCCTGTAGCACTGAAAAGAGCCATTTTAGTAATACTCTTCAATCCCATTACAACATATAATGTCAAAAATGGACTTGGTCTAGTTGTGCTCTGAACCCTCCATTTTCACCTTAATTACGATATTTTTCTCCAGAATCAACTAATTATATCGGAATTAAAGGTTGAAACCATTGAACCTTTAACCATTAAAGGTTATTAGAGTATCATTGTAATTATGTTAAACAATCTACCTGGTCCCTGCAGCGCGGCGGGCTCGGGGTCCGGCGCGGCGGGCTCGGGGTCCGGCGTGGGGGCACACTTTACTCCTTAACTCACTCTAACACCACATTTCTTATTTTGTTTAATTAAATTACTTAAAATTAAATTAATTTAAAAAAAAAATTGAATCCAGGCGCCGGTAACCTAGACTTTAAGCGCCTTAAAAAAAAAGAAAAAAAAAGAAAAAAAAAAAAAAAAGAAAAAAAGTTAAACAATTAATTTATTTAATCTCAAATAAATTATTTAAATTTGTTTTGTAAATCATCTTATCGAAGTTTATAGCTCCATATAAAATATGTAACAAAACACATAATCACTACACGTAATATGCCAAATAAGACATTGGCACATGTGTTCAAAATAAATGCACTCTTCATAGGGATACTATGAAGAAAGAGAAAAAAAAAGGTTGAAACCACACACACTGTTGTCAAACTACAACCTGCTTAAAATAACCTATTTAAATAATTTAAAAAAAAAATAGTTTTTCTCTTTTCTATTTTTAATGAACTGCTAAATATATTATGAAACTTTTAATAGTTTTCTTCCAGAGTATGGAGTATGTGAGACTACATTACTTAATGAATACACAAAAAAGTTCTGTTTATTGATCTTGAAGAATAATAAAAGCGTCCAGATGAAAAAAGGGGACATCCCACAATCGTGATAACTAGAGCCCGGAAGTTAGGCAAAATGCCTTTTTTATCTGAATGGATATATCGAAGAATCAGATAGAAATAAATATGTTTTCGTGCATTTAGGAAGTGTAGAGACAATTTTTATTTTGCCTATTTTGGCTATTTTAAGATTTAAAGCCCTTTTTTTTTTGCCTTTTTTGCTCGTTATGCATTTTTTTCTGCGATTTAAACATTTTAAAAAGCACATTTCGAATTTCAGTTCATCGAAGACAAAAAAGGTTTCACAAATTAAATTACATTTTGCCGTCACAAATATCAATTCGAAAGCTTATTTTCCCAACTCATGGATTTAACCTCTGTAAATAACAGAGCCTTCCTTGGTAGAAGGAATGCACAAGCATAATGAATAGGAGGAAAGAGAGAGGATGAGAGAAGTAAGTCTCCTTCCTCACACCCCTTTTGCTGTGACAATGGTGTAATTACCTGCTATTCCGGATTTAGAAATGATAAGATAATGCTGAGGAAGTTTTTCCATGATGGAAAACATTTTTTCTGAGAAGGTCTATGAGAGTTGATACTTTGAAAAAGCATCTTGTTGTTGCTTGTAAGAAGGGAAAGTAAGAGTAAGTACACTAATTCTGTGATAAATTGATAATAAAGAAATGAATGAGTATTTGAAATAAATATTTTCATTAATAATGAGTGAGATTCCTCTTTGCCTTCACTCGTAATAAATGCCTATTTTAATTACAATACTGCCTATTTTCAGTATGTCAAGTGCCTTTTTGCCTGCCTATTTTAACCAAAAATAAATGCCTGTCTTCCGGGCTCTAGTGATAACACAGAAACTAGGTACAGCGCTGTTTGTGGCAGAAGTAACAACCAATAATTTAATTAAGACTGGCTTGGCGGTTTAATTCAATTTGTAAATTATATGGAGTAAACCCCAACTTCTAATGAACCGATTTAGTTTATTCTTAAATCTAATCTTTATCTTTAGATTCCTAGGACTTTTTTTTTTTTTTTTTTTTTTTTTTTTTTTTTTTTTTTTAACGGCGCATCTACATCTTGGCCATCCTAGGACTTATACCGAGTTTCGTTACAATACAACGAAAATTACGACCGGTATGAGCAAATTAGTAATTTGGGTAAGAGTTAAACCCTCCCTCCTAATGAACCGATTTTGTTTGTTACTGTACCTGTGTGTAAGTTTTCTTACTGTTTTTGATTATTCTCGTTTGTAAGTATAAATATCTATTTTTTTAGGTGAAGAAGGGTGCGAAAATGCTTCCGAAACGTCCAATATAGATTTTTCTTGAAGATCGGACGTTTTTCTCTCAGCCGAATCCCAACCATCAGTTGATTTCTTATTAAGACAATCATTCGTATATATAACATCAGTAAGGAAAACTATCAGTACAGTTTATAGATTAATCTGTAATTTCTCCCATCCAGAACCAGCCAACTATCTTCAATTTTATGTCAGTATTGAAAAGTTAAGGGCCATAAGCCAATTGAGACTCTGCAATAGTGAATATACGAGAATATCCCTTAAAAATAAAACCATCATGATAAAATCTGATGAAGTATGTCAGTTCTGTAATAGATACATTTACAATAGTTTGAAGCACCTAATGCTGCACTGCCAAACGCATAAAATTCAAAGGCAACAATATTTACAGTAATACATTTCAGAAAACAGGGACGAATTATCGCTAGAAAATGTGCAAAATATTGGCAGTACTGTAAAGATAAATAATATATTTTTATTCTTAAAGAGTGTTCTATAATTATTTTATTTATTTACACATTTATTGTACATAAGTATATTCATAGTTTTTAGATTATATTATTCAAGCTTTATTTTTATTTCTAATTTGCTAGTATTATTCTTTATTTTATTTATAATTTAGTGGATAATTTCTTTATTATCCACTTTTGGAATGAGGATTGGCTAAAAGTTAACAACCATCTCAGGCAGATAAAAGAGGATGTAAAGCTATGGACTAGGTCAGAGCGACAGAATAGAACATATCAAGTGATACTCAGCAGACTACGCATTGGCCACACGAAATTGACGCATACATACTTGCTACGAGGCTTACACCCACCGACATGCGATGCCTGCCATGAAATACTGACTGTGGAACACATTATACTCTACTGTCCTGCATTTAGAAAAGAAAGAGAAGCCCACGGAATCCCGAATAGCCTTAAAGAAGCTCTGAAGGATAATTTTCAAGACACTCAAAATGTAATCAACTTCATCAAAGAAATAAAATTACAATTGTAAATAACACTCATTGACCTGCCAATGACTCTTCATGAGTAGAGGCAGACAATCATTGACCTGCCAATGACTCTTCATGAGTAGAGGCAGACAATCATTGACCTGCCAATGACTCTTCATGATTAGAGGCAGACAATCATTGACCTGCCAATGACTCTTCATGAGTAGAGGCAGACAATCATTGACCTGCCAATGACTCTTCATGAGTAGAGGCAGACAATCATTGACCTGCCAATGACTCTTCATGAGTAGAGGCAGACAATCATTGACCTGCCAATGACTCTTCATGAGTAAAGGCAGACAATCATTGACCTGCCAATGACTCTTCATGAGTAAAGGCAGACAATCATTGACCTGCCAATGACTCTTCATGAGTAGAGGCAGACAATCATTGACCTGCCAATGACTCTTCATGAGTAGAGGCAGACAATCATTGACCTGCCAATGACTCTTCATGAGTAGAGGCAGACAATCATTGACCTGCCAATGACTCTTCATGAGTAGAGGCAGACGATCATTGACCTGCCAATGACTCTTCATGAGGAGAGGCAGACAATCATTGACCTGCCTATGACTCTTCATGAGTAGAGGCAGACAATCATTGACCTGCCAATGACTCTTCATGAGTAGAGGCACACAATCATTGACCTGCCAATGACTCTTCATGAGTAGAGGCAGACAATCATTGACCTGCCAATGACTCTTCATGAGTAAAGGCAGACAATCATTGACCTGCCAATGACTCTTCATGAGTAGAGGCAGACAATCATTGACCTGCCAATGACTCTTCATGAGTAGAGGCAGACAATCATTGACCTGCCAATGACTCTTCATGAGTAGAGGCAGACGATCATTGACCTTCCAATGACTCTTCATGAGGAGAGGCAGACAATCATTGACCTGCCTATGACTCTTCATGAGTAGAGGCAGACAATCATTGACCTGCCAATGACTCTTCATGAGTAGAGGCAGACGATCATTGACCTGCCAATGACTCTTCATGAGTAGAGGCAGACAATCATTGACCTGCCAATGACTCTTCATGAGTAGAGGCAGACGATCATTGACCTGCCAATGACTCTTCATGAGTAGAGGCAGACAATCATTGACCTGCCAATGACTCTTCATGAGTAGAGGCAGACGATCATTGACCTGCCAATGACTCTTCATGAGTAGAGGCAGACAATCATTGACCTGCCAATGACTCTTCATGAGTAGAGGCACACAATCATTGACCTGCCAATGACTCTTCATGAGTAGAGGCACACAATCATTGACCTGCCAATGACTCTTCATGAGTAGAGGCAGACAATCATTGACCTGCCAATGACTCTTCATGAGTAGAGGCACACAATTAAAATAAAATAAAAAATATTCTTTATTTTAGACATTGTATTACTATTATCATTATTATGAATTACTTAAATAATAAAACCACTAACAAAAAATGGCCAGATCCTTGGCAATGTCAATGTACTTATGCCAAATAAATTCTATTCTATTCTACATAAGTAAGGAGAACTACCCGGGCTATCAACAGGTTGCCACCCTTTTATAATGCCAACAGGAAGTGGTCGGTCACCCATTCAGGTACTGATGACGTCTGACGTTGCTTAACTTCGGTGATCAACGGGAACCGGTGCATTAACCATGGCCATAAAGCTATGGCCTTTGGCAATAATGAGAACTATTTCTTAGAAATGGAACTATTTCGTGTAACACTGAAGAAACTGATTTATTGATTTTAAGAGCTCGCGAACATAGCGACTTGCTCTTTTAGCACTTTCCTCCGAAGGAAAGTAGCTATTGAGGTTGGACTCATGACGGAATTTTTGAAAAATTTCTTCAAATCTTTATCGATCCTACCTAGTAGACACCGAAAATGACCCCCGTTAAAATTTATATATATCTATATATATATATATATGCATATATATATATATATATATATATATATATATATATATATATATATATATATATGTGTGTCTGTTAACACGATAGCGGCCAGAGTTTTTGTTTTTTCGTCACGAACCTTGGTATATAGCATTCAATTAGCAAACGATTGAACGAGTTCGTTAACCACCAAAGTCGGTCCACCGGAAGGGGGGGTTTACCCCGAACCCAAAACACTAATTTGACTATGTCAGCCGTAATATTTGTTATATTTCAACGAAACTTGGAATTCGTAGTGGTAATATAGAGAGACGATTGAGATATAAAAATGAACTAAATCGGTTCATTAGAAGGGGGGGTTTACTCCGGACCCACAATACCAATTCGCCACTACCAGCCGTGATTTTTGGTATATTTCGATGAAACTCGGTATTCGTAGTGGTAATCTACAGGTAAATATATGTTGTAAAAATAAACTAAATCGGTTCATTAGAAGGGGGGGTTTACTCTTGACCCAAATTCTTAATATACTCATACCGGTCGTAATTTCTACTGTATTGTAACGAAACGCGGTATACGTCGTGGGTAACTCATGAGAAAGAAGGGTTGTAAAAATGAGCTGAATCGGTCAATCGGAAAGCGGGGGTTTAATTTGTAATATATTTCAATAGAAAAGCCCGTCAGACGTAGGTTCACAAAGCCGCCGCAAGGAGCGCTTTCTACCACTAGAGTGACTGTATCCTGTTCCTGCGTTAGATCAAAATACGATAATATGAGGTTTTTTGTATTTATTACGTAGTGTAATAGGTACCATGTGTAAACATAACTCTGGAAGCAAATTATTAATTGATCAGTTACTCATTACAAATTTAAAAGAGAACTATTCATGTTTTTATTTTATTTATGTAGGATATTTTAAGCAAATTGTTCTGGAAAGCAATCTACACTACCCAAATTCTGAGGAAAGTGCTTAGTTATGCAGCTCCTGCGTGACGGACTTTTTTAATGTTGGCGGTAGAATCTACTCTCATAACTGTAAATTAAGAAATTAAGAAAGATAGCTCTTGCATGAAAGTTTAAAAAATAGTTATGCATCAAGTAATTCCTTTTTTAAAGTTTCAGGAATGTGTCCATTACTACACTTCACGTTAAGTCATACATGTTTTAATAAATTCTGTTGTGCTAAATGAAATTGTAAATATTTGAGTCTTTAAGGTGAGTGAGTATTGTGTTTAAGTGTGGACTGTCATCTGTCAAAAGTTCGTTCATGTCATGCGGTAGATTTAGTCTGTCTCGTTCTTTGCAATCAGCCAGTATGTGTTTAATAGTCAAGTTTGCGTTGCATATGGCGCAAACTGGTCTGTCTTGTCTTGTCATTAAATAGCGATGTGTCAGCAACGAATGTCCGATACGTAATCTTGTAATGACTACCTCTTCTCTTCGGGTTGATCTGTTGCTTGATGGCCAAACACTTACCGTTGCATATGGCGCAAACTGGTCTGTCTTGTCTTGTCATTAAATAGCGATGTGTCAGCAACGAATGTCCTATACGTAATCTTGTAATGACTACCTCTTCTCTTCGGGTTGATCTGTTGCTTGATGGCCAAACACTTACCGTTGCATATGGCGCAAACTGGTCTGTCTTGTCTTGTCATTAAATAGCGATGTGTCAGGAACGAATGTCCTATACGTAATCTTGTAATGACTACCTCTTCTCTTCGGGTTGATCTGTTGCTTGATGGCCAAACACTTACCGTTGCATATGGCGCAAACTGGTCTGTCTTGTCTTGTCATTAAATAGCAATGTGTCAGCAACGAATGTCCTATACGTAATCTTGTAATGACTACCTCTTCTCTTCGGGTTGATCTGTTGCTTGATGGCCAAACACTTACCGTTTTCTTAATTTCCTTTAATTTGTTGTTTTGTGTTTCAGCCCAAACTTTTTGCCATTCAAGGTGTAAATATGTTTTTATGTTTACATGTAAGTCTTGTAGTGTCAGTTCTTCTACGTCTATTGTACATTTTAGCGCGGTTCCTCCCTCCCCCATAGGGAGGAACCCCGCTTATAAGGTTGATACAATGAAACAATCCGGAAGTGCCGACAAGAAAATTTCGCGTTTCAGAACCCCTAGAGACCGAAAATAACGGTGGTTCAAATTTGTATAGATATATGTATATATTTATTTATATATATATATATATATATATATATATATATATATATATTTGTCTTTTCGCTCATTTCTGGCTTCCCTGATGGTCCGATTTTGATGAAATTTGGTGCAAAAATCTGTCGTCCAATTTGAAAGGTCAAGTTCGTCAAGCAAAATCCGCCCACTGGAAGATGGCGTTTGGGGCGAAATTCGCGCAAAAAAAAATCGTAACTCTTACGTTTTTGAGTTCATAAGCTTGTAAGTACTCGTTTTATAGGCTTCTTGGGCTAGGAAAACGAATGAAACCATTTTCAAGGCGATAGCTTTAACCGTTTTCGAGAAAACTGAAAAAATAATTTTTGAATGCAGTTTTTGGTTTGGGTACTTTGTATACTTTCCTTAATATCTCGAAAAAGGTTAAGAATCTTGGGAAACGGAAGAATACCATTGGAAAGCTTACTAAATGCTCTACAAAAAAGGTTCTAATGAAAGTTTTGATTAGGCGATGTCAATCGGAGACATAAGTGCTTAAAGCTTTAAAGTAATTGATTTCGCTTATTCGAACTGTTCTTTTTGTCTTTGATTTTGATACTTAAAATTATGGGATTCAGTTGAAACATTTTCTGCATGTTTGAATTTCATCAACACTAATATGTTAAAATTTCGGTTACGTTTGGAGCTAAGGAAGGATTAGAATAAAATATTTTATTAACAGACATGAAATGTTTTGGGAACTTCGTATACATTCCCTGATATCTCGAAGACGGTTAGGAATATTGGTAAACGGAGGGTTACCATGCGAAAGCTTACTAAATGTTCTACAAAAAAGATTCTGAAACAATTTTTGATTAGGCTATGTCAATCGGAGAAATAAGTGCTTAAACTTTGAAGTAATTGATTTCGTTTATTCGAACGAATAACGGTTCTTCTTGTTTGTTTTTATTCCTTGTTGTTTTTTCATTGGTTATAGTAGGATAATGTATTTGACAGTAAAACAGATTAATTAAAATAAGAAAAGCAATTCATTGTTAAAAATATATCAGGCTGTACCGTATGAAATGTCAGTTTTGGATTTGTCGATTTCCTTCAAATGTCTTGAAACTGTCGAGGCTCCTATTCCGAGTTCTTTGGCATATTCCCTAGTGTTTTTAATTGCTTATAGTAGTCTAATGTATTTGTCAATAAAACAGGATACGTATAATTAGAATCAATATTTTGTTTGTTAGAATTCGAAGATGCCGTATGAATATCTAGATTACAGTACTGGTGTTGATTTCGTTCTTTAGAATTATTCTTGGTGTTCCCTATTTTCATCTGTTACCCATAGTTTTTTTATTGTTAGTAGGTTTTTCTTATTGATTATATAATATAAATCTATTTGGCTATAAAATAGGATACGTAAAATTAGTGACAATATTTCGGAGATTTCTGAGCGAAATACTTTTAAGATTTTCTACCACCACGAACGGCTTTTTTCCTCTATTTTTATCCACTAGATAGGCTTTATTTTGCATATTATTCTATATAAGTTTTATTAAGCAGGGGATTCTGATGAAATGTCGTGTTTTTGCTGTGGATTTTAAATACGATGTATCTAAGATTGGATAACATTAGCGAGTCTACATAGTTAAGAACCGACGACGGAGGATTACTTTTTCTGTTGTTTGTTTAGCGTATTTGTCGGCTTCTGTGTTTCCTGGGATATCCATGTGTCCGGGTATCCACAGAAGAACAACTTTTATGCCGTAAGTTTGTAGTTCTTGTATTTGTTGAAAAATCTCTGTCATCAGAGTGTGTGTCTCGTATATGTTGACGAGGGAGAGTAAAGAACTTAGTGAATCTGAACATATTTTACTGCTTTAGTGAACACACAAAGTTTCATGATACCGATAGATAGCAAACCATAGGTTAGTGCACACAGAGTTTCATGAAATCGATAGATAGCAAACCATAGGTTGGTGCACACAGAGTTTCATGATACCGATAGATAGCAAACCATAGGTTGGTGCACACAGAGTTCCATGAAACCGATTTCATGAAACCTAGTTTCATGAAATTCGTTAAATCGGTTTCCTATTGCTTCAGTTACACGTTTCATCAGAGGATCTACTAGCTCTATAAGTGATTAAAAACTGGCTTCGACGTCCTAAAAAAATCCTTAAAATTATCAGGATTTCTGTTTTATTTGGCGATTTACAACAAAACAGCTGTGTTGCCGATCCCTAATCATCGGCTGAACCTACTACTTGCGTTTTTGGTTTTTTCTTATTTTTTAGACACCACCACAACACAAGTACATAGTCGTCTGAGTCAATTACGAAACTGATGGACACATCAGTTAATTCTTCCATTCACTGATGGATCGAAACAGTTAATTCTGTGTGCACGCTTCAATGAAATAGGTTTCATGAAACCAGTTTCTTCAGTCTGCACCGGGCCTAAGGCCTTTACTACTTGTAAATATGATAGGAGCAGGGGTCTCCCGTGGTCTAGTGGCTAGCGCGCTAGATTCATAAGCGGGAGATGGTGGGTTCGATCCCCACCGGCGCCAGAAATTTTCTCATCTCGGCGCTAATAGCCAAGATTTGTTGATGCGCCGTAAAAAAAAAAAAAAAAAAAAATGATAGGAGCAGCTGATAAGTATAGCTATGTGGCAACTAGGAAGCGTATACTATGTCGTGTAGTAATGTAGAAGGCCTTGGAGAGTATATTAGCTAGTCGGCGGTGCCTTTGACCCTTTCTCAAACAATACCGCTCTCTTCATTCACTGGTGGGTGGTGGGTGTGGTTGTCAACATTTCTTCACGATAGTCCTGATAATTTAACGTTCTGCTCAAGAACTAATAACAATGTGTTTTATATAAAGTCGTTATCCATTAATGTGAGTTTTGGACTAGAAGTCTTTAATTCCATACAAATCTCCTAATTTTTAAAATGTAGTAAAATTTATTGAATCAGATAGTATTGCTGGCGGGTGGTTCCCAATGTGTAGGATGGAAGAAATATTTGTCAGGAGGAATAGTTGGGATTCGGCTAGGAAAACATCAATACGATTTTTAAAAAAATCTATATTAAGGACGTTTCGGCTACTCGTTGGTATCCTTCGTGAGAAAAAACAAAAACAAATGCAGAATTAATAAACAGAATAGTTAAACCAATAAAGAAATATGGTAGATCTACAAATACCAATCTATATATATATATATATATATATATATATATATATACAAATAACGTGTCTGTCCGATTTTGACCAAACTTGGAATACTGGTAGGTCTTGATCCGGGAAGTCTTGTAGGATAGTTGTAGGAGGTCTGTCTGTCTGTATGTTTGTTCCTTATACGAATCCACACCCTTCATCCGATTTTGACCAAACTTGGAATACTGATAGGTCTTGATCCGGGAAGTCTTGTAGGATAGTTGTAGGAGGTCTGTCTGTCTGTATGTTTGTTCCTTATACGAATCCACACCCTTCATCCGATTTTGACCAAACTTGGAATACTGGTAGGTCTTGATCCGGGAAGTCTTGTAGGATAGTTGTAGGAGGTCTGTCTGTCTGTATGTTTGTTCCTTATACGAATCCACACCCTTCATCCGATTTTGACCAAACTTGGAATACTGGTAGGTCTTGATCCGGGAAGTCTTGTAGGATAGTTGTAGGAGGTCTGTCTGTCTGTATGTTTGTTCCTTATACGAATCCACACCCTTCGTCCGATTTTGACCAAACTTGGAATACTGGGAGGTCTTGATCCGGAAAGTCTTGTAGGATACTTGTAGGAGGCCTGTCTGTCTGTATGTTTGTTCCTCATACGATCCCACACCCTTCGTCCGATTTTGACCAAACTTGGAATACTGGTAGGTCTTGTTCCGGGAAGTCTTGTAGGATAGTTGTAGGAGGCCTGTCTGTCTGTATGTTTGTTCCTTATACGAAGTCACACCCTTCGTCCGATTTTGACCAAACTTGGAATACTGGTAGGTCTTGATCCGGGAAGGCTTGTAAGATAGTTGTAGTAGGTCTGTCTGTCTGTATGTTTGTTCCTTATACGAATCCACACCCTTCGTCCGATTTTGACCAAACTTGGAATACTGGTAGGTCTTGATCCGGGAAGTCTTGTAGGATAGTTGTAGTAGGTCTGTCTGTATGTTTGTTCCTTATACGAATCCACACCCTTCGTCCGATTTTGACCAAACTTGGAATACTGGTAGGTCTTGATCCGGGAAGTCTTGTAGGATAGTTGTAGTAGGTCTGTCTGTATGTTTGTTCCTTATACGAATCCACACCGTTCGTCCGATTTTGACCAAACTTGGAATACTGGTAGGTCTTGATCCGGGAAGTCTTGTAGGATAGTTGTAGTAGGTCTGTCTGTCTGTATGTTTGTTCCTTATACAAATCCACACCCTTCGTCCGATTTTGACCAAACTTGGAATACTGGTAGGTCTTGATCCGGGAAGTCTTGTAGGATAGTTGTAGTAGGTCTGTCTGTCTGTATGTTTGTTCCTTATACAAATCCACACCCTTCGTCCGATTTTGACCAAACTTGGAATACTGGTAGGTCTTGATCCGGGAAGTCTTGTAGGATAGTTGTAGTAGGTCTGTCTGTATGTTTGTTCCTTATACGAATCCACACCCTTCGTCCGATTTTGACCAAACGTGGCACAGAGGTAGGTCCTGACACAGGGAGAGTCGTAGGCTAGGTTAATTATCAATAGCCTATTCATTATTTTTGTCACTTATTGTTAAAGATTAAAAATATTATTACTGCCTGTTTATTTGTATCTACTCATTTCATTTTAAATTTTTATGTTTTTGATTATCAGTCCATTCTCTTAACTAAGTTCTAGGAAGAAAACTGTTGCTTTTTGGTGTAAACAACAAAATGTTCTTATACGCGATTTGTAATTGTAGATCTACCATATTTCTTTAGTGGTTTAATTATTCTGTTTATTAATTACAGCGAACTACCTACAGATTAGTATTTCGAAAATTCACCACAGAAAGATAAAAAGAAAGAGGATGGAGAACAGGACAAAGAGATCGGAAAAGTAAGAGGGTGCAGTAAGGCCACGGTGTTATACAATCTGGAATCTCGTTGGTTTAAAGCTCCTGTCTCAAGGTGACAAGCTGTATTCCTAATAGTCTTATATACATATGGCCTTTTCCTTACCTCCTTGGATCCTTTAAAGACAATCTCGCTTCTTACGGACAGTGCAGTATAGTCCAGCCAAACGGTGCTCAAAAAAGGGATCGAAGTGGAATGTTTTGGTGTAATCGTTTTCATTGGCTTTTTCTATGTTTTTGTGTGGTTCTGAACAAGAATCTTGATTTGTCCACCATAAATTTGGTGTGCAAATATAAGAAATCATCAAAAAATCACTAAAAATAATTGTTTTTAGCTTATAACTTGCAAAGCAAGCTATTTAAACAATTTGGCAGACCAGATTATTGGTGGACAACTTCAGATTTGTGTTTAGCGCCCCAAAAACATAGAATAAGCTAATCAAAACAATTACACCAAAACGTACCACTTGAAACCACCGTTTGACTGGGCTAAGTACTAATACAGGGTGCATCTGTAAAAACTTAGCTATACACTTGGATTTTAACCGATGTAATACTGTTAATTGAGAAGATATAGTCGACCGTTTTTTTGTTTTAATATTTTCACATCGAAGTAACCCTACGATGTGGCAGTTTATCCTGTACATCCCAAGCATTTTTATGTATTTTATGTGCAACTGTTACAGTTTTATTTTTTTCAAATATATAATAATAAATGTTTTAACACGAAAAATATTAAATAAAACAAGGAAAAAATAAAACTTAAATAAAATGCGTGTTAATGCAGACACATAAATAACAAGACAATGCTTTCTCTTCCCTGTCTCTATAGCTTTGCCTCCTCTCTCAGATCAGATATCCTCTTAGCAAAACGTACGTGTGTTCGGTGTAATGATCGAAGACACAAGTATTTGAGTCTGTCAGAAAAATAAAATTATTTTAAAAGCTAAAATAAAATAATTATGCAGACTACGTATAGGCCACACGCGACTTACCCACTCATACTTACTGGAGAGAAAGGAAAGACCAATGTGTAGAATATGCAACAGAACATTAACTGTAAAACATATCC
The DNA here is from genome assembly GCA_946811695.1 of Gonocerus acuteangulatus. Classification (NCBI taxonomy): domain Eukaryota; kingdom Metazoa; phylum Arthropoda; class Insecta; order Hemiptera; family Coreidae; genus Gonocerus; species Gonocerus acuteangulatus. The sequence continues at coordinate 10,068,752 of OX328131.1, forward strand.
TGACGGACTGTAGACAACGCAGCAACTTAACGATTCCTCATGACTTACTGACAGAAGGTAGTCCGTACATTCAAACACTTCTAACATTTTTAAAATATACACACATTCACTCGAAAGTATAACTATATGTCATTTTTAATGGAAACATTTGAGGAGCTTAGTATCAAAGTTGGACAACTCCACTTTTGCTTTTTTTACAGGAGAGGCAAAAAAACATATCTACTATATTAATGTCAGTATCATGGTGATTTTTTTATATGTTATTCTTATAGGCCTCAGAAACATTATTTCAAAGGCACTAAAAAATTATATAAGTATTAAGGCCGTAATTACACTTTAAATAGTGGAGTTGTCCATGTTTGAAACCAAGTCATGGAGTTGTCTTTTTTTGAAACCAAAGGGAGTCATTTGAAAATTTAACCTATCCTCTTTTGAAACCAAACAAATATGAATTTGGTATGCTCGAGGGTGTTTTAATATAATGTAATTATGTCTAATGTATTAAATCAAAATTATATAGTTAAAAATTACATGTAAATACTTTTTTTTTTATTTATTTATTTGGAATTTACAACAATGTATAATACATTTCTAGTAAATTATTGCTAGATTATATTGACATGAATATTCATGAGGTGGGAGGCTGCATAGTTGTAGTACCCACTAGACAGTTTTTTTGTTTTTTTTTCACAGATACACTTTTTAGAGTTGATCTCTTGGCCACTTGCGTTTCAGTCGGCGAATGGGGTTGTGAGGAATGTGCTGGGAGGATAGAGAGTTTATTAAGGAGTTAGGATGGCCGTGTAGGTTCGAATGGAATTTGCGGTAGAGGGATTTGGCTAAAGGTTGGATAAAAGGGATATTAAGGTCATTATGGAGGGTCAAATTGGAGACATAAAACGGAGCATCGGTTATTTTCCGGAGATTTTTAGACTGTAGGGATTGGATTTTGTAGGAGTTGGAAGGCTTTGTGGAACCCCAGAGTTGAATTCCGTAAGTACATATTGGTCTGAGAATGGTCATGTAAATGAGGCGTTTGTTTGTTAGTGAGAGATTAGATCGTCTGTCAAGTAAGTGTAGTAATAGTCTGTATCGTCGGCTGAGTTCTTGTCGCTTCTGGGTAATATGTGGCTTCCATGTTAGTCGTTTGTCAAGTATTAGTCCTAGATAGCGAATTTGGTATTTTTGCGGAATTAGCGAACTATGGAGGAACACTGGAGGGCAGGATGATCGCCTGAGGGTAAAGGTTGAGTGGCAGGATTTCTGAGGGTTAACTTTGATTCTCCATTTGGTGAGCCAGGGTTCGATCAGTCCAAGATGTTCCTGAAAGGACTTGGATGTCAGGATTGGTTCATGACTGCTGGAGAACAGAGCCGTATCATCGGCGAACATATGGAGGGATGTGCCGGGGTGAGTTGGGATATCAGCCGTATATGTGAGGTATAGGACAGGACTCAGGATTCCGCCTTGAGGTACACCTGCAAATTGGGGGAAAATGGGTGAGGATGAAGTGCCATAGGAAACTTGGAAGAATCTGTCGGAAAGATAGGATTTTATTACGAGGTAGTAGGTTGAAGGGAGAATTTGTTTGAGTTTGAACAGCAAGCCCCGGTGCCACACCCGATCGAAAGCCTGGGCTACGTCGAGAAAGACACCAGAGCAGTACTGTCTATTTTCAAAGGCTGTGGAGATCAGATCAACAATTCTGTGGCATTGATGAATGGTGGAATGGAGTTGACGAAAACCAAATTGGGAAGACGGGATTTTGGGAATAAGAATGGGGTAAAGGCGTTTAAGTAAGAGTTTTTCGAGAATTTTTCCCAATACGGGTAGTAGGGCAATAGGGCGATAGGATGTGAGTTGGTGAATAGGTTTTTTTGGTTTAGGTATCATACGGATTACAGAGAATTTCCAGAGGAGGGGAAAGTGGGTAGTTCTGAGGACAGCATTATAAATGTAGGTTAAGAAGAGGACTGCTTTTTTCGGGAGATGCTTGAGTATTTTGGGCGTAATTAGGTCATATCCAGGGGCTTTTTTGTGGGGAAGGTGTTGGATGGCGTGAAATACTTCCTTAGGATTGAAGGCCTTGGGAGGAAGTGACATTGGGAGGGGAGTATCCAGTTGACTCGAGACATGGTGGGAGTGGGTTGGATTGTTAACGTCAGGGTGCGGGGTAAAGACATTGGAGAGGTAATGCCCGAAGGCAGAGGAAATTTCTATATCGGTTTTGGCCCAGGCGCCATCTTCTTGTTGGATGGGATGATGGGAGGTTTTGTATGAGAGTATTTTTCTAGTCGCCTGCCAGAGTGATTTGTCAGATGAAGTAAGTTCCTTAGTGTATGTTTTAAATTGTTCGTTTTTATGTTTCCACAGTTCATTTCTTAGTTGGTTCGTCAGTTGGTTTAACCGTTTTTTGTCAGATGGGTGTCTAGAATTTTGCCATCGTTTGCGTGCTCTTCTCTTTTCTGTGAGCAGTAGTTGTATGTGTGTTGGTATGTCAGCCAGTTGTGTTTGTGTATTATGTAGAGGTTTCGGTCGGGTGGAGATGAATAAGGATTCCTGAATGGCTACTGAAAGATGATGAGCAGCATCGTCGACATCAGTGTTTGTTTTTAGAGATGTTTTTAGGTCCAGTTTATGTTCTAAGGATGATTGAAAGGACTGCCAGTCAACTGGACCAGGAGTGAGTGTAGGTCTTGGAGGTATAGAGTGGGAATCAGCAACGGAGTTGAAGAGAAGGAGTACTGGACTGTGGTCGGAGGATAGGTCATCGAGAGTGGAAATAGAGGTAGGAATATGGGAAATACCATGGGCAATGAAGAAGTCGAGGATGTCAGGACGTTTTGAGCGGGAAGTGGGCCTGTATGTAGGGGAAGAAGGGGTGATTATTTTGGCAGGGAAGGTGGAGAGGGTTTGTAGTAAGGTTCGTCCTCGAGGATTAGCCACACGGCAACCCCACTGGGGGTGTTATTTAAATACAGTTTGACAAAACTGAAATGAAACTAAATTATCCTTATTTTATTATGTTTAGAAAAAAAGTGGTACTTAGCTATCCTCTTCGCACAGTTTTTCCTATAACTACATGTATTGAAGTGGCTGAGCTATAATTTTCATCGCCGTACTCAGCCATACCTGCGCACAGCTAATAAAATAAAGTTATCAATTAGCGATGCGATTATTTTTTGAAAAACGAGTTAACCATTATTATTTTCTGCAGAGAGTTGTTGAAAAGTTTTTAATAGCAAATAACTGAACATTAACGATGAGATCTATTTAGTATCTATTGTGAAACTGTCAATATTTATTTGTTATACGCGAAAATTTAAATAAAGAGGAATATGTCGAGAACAGTTACCAGTATTACATTAGCTGTTAATTTATTCACCTCAGGTCTTGAAAATATATTTGGAAGGATAAATAGCTCTACCACTTGAGCAAAGTATGAATATTTTAAATTAAATACTTGCTGTTTTTCACGGTTGTTGTTATAAAAAGCCCGTCTATTAATAAAATAATTATTCTATAGAATTTGTGGTGATCTCATTCGACTCGGCACAAAAGAAATTCTTCAAAAATCATTCCTAAATCAGAAAGATTCAAGTACCTAGAGGTTTTGTCCCAAAATCCGGCATTCGGAACCACAGTGTGCCGGATAACAGCTAGTTATTAATAAGAATTATCGCCAAATGCACTTATTACAAGTAACTATAAACATTCAGCCATGATGGATTTGCAGTGCATGTTGGGAGCAGATTGCATGAATGCAAGCTTCTCATTGGCTACTGATGGAGTTGTCATTTTTTGAAACCAAACTATGTTGGAATTGTCCATATTTCGATTCTGAACGGTTGAAATAAACGCTATTTTACCTATTTTCTGTCCGTTTTTAATGAAAAACAGTTGTAAAATCGAATGCAGCATAAAAATCCACTTAAGAATCGACAAAAATCTCAAAACTGAAAAAAATGGAGTTGTCCAACTTTGATACTAAGCTCCTCATTTTATTCTTTATTATTTTATTGTATATAATATTTTTATATATTTTTTTTTAATAATTTTTGTTACCTTCGTTTATTTTATGACCAACTGACTATCACTTGACTACCAACTGACTGACTTTTTGCCGTTCTTATGAGGTCGTCGCCCTCGTTGCGAAACTCAACAACAATAAATAAAATAAAATAGCGGTATAAAATGCCTCATTAACTTTGAGATTTCTACTCGGTAAGAAAACGATCAAGAAAAAGGAGTATAGTGATCAGAAGTATTAATAAAATGAAAAACCAATATTAGAGCAGTATTCTACAATTGAGGAGCTTAGTATCAAAGTTGGACAACTCCATTTTTTTCAGTTTTGACATTTTTGTCGATTTTTATGCTGCATTCGATTTTACAACTGTTTTTCATTAAAAACGAACAAAAGCGATGAAAATTATAGCACAGCCACTTCAATACATGTAGTTATAGGAAAAACTGTGCGAAGAGGATAGCTAAAGTACCACTTTTTTTCTAAGCTTAATAAAATAAGGATAATTTAGTTTCATTTCAGTTTTGTCAAACTGTATTTAAATAACATTTTTCATGTAATTTTTAACTATATAATTTTGATTTAATACATTAGACATAATTACATTATATTAAAACACCCTCGAGCATACCAAATTCATATTTGTTTGGTTTCAAAAGAGGATAGGTTCAATTTTCAAATGACTCCCATTGGTTTCAAAAACAGACAACTCCATGACTTGGTTTCAAACATGGACAACTCCACTATTTAAAGTGTAATATAATTACGGCCTTAATACTTATATAATTTTGTAGTGCCTTTGAAATAAAGTTTCTGAGGCCTATAAGAATAACACATAAAAAAATTCACCATGATACTGACAACCCTATAGTAGATATGGCGTTTTGCCTCTCCTGTAAAAAAAGCAAAAGTGGAGTTGTCCAACTTTGATACTAAGCTCCTCAATTAGTTATAACAAAATGTTAGTTCATAAGCGATTAAACAATTTCGGTTTTGGAGATTTTTCCCTCCCGTCATCAACTGTGCGTCGTCTTCAAAGCGGCTGAGGCATGAATGGAAACAGCTGATTGTGTACTACGTGATAACTGTTATCAGCAGACGACTCCACGTGTTCAGCAATGCTGTCTGTCAGGGCTGACGTCATGCTGTCTCAGATCCTTTATATCACAGATCAGGACAAAAAAACAAACCTAATAGTTTCTCTAAATAACTCTCCTAGACCTAGTAATCCGATCATTAATTGATACGAGTATATTAAATCGTGTTAATTCTTAGAGATTTGTATATTAAGGTCCATCTTAATTCTTTCAAATTATAATGATTACTACAGTGAAAAAATATTCGACCGGTGGTATTGAGAAGGTACAGAGGTGAGGATCGGGGTTGGAAAATTTGATAAATAAACTACATTTTATAAATAAAATGTGTGCTATTTAAATTGGCGAATGAATACAAAAAATGTTAGTTATAAAATTAGTTTTATTTAACAAGTGACAAAACCCCGATCATCTGTGACGATTTTTGTTAATGTATCTTATTCCTGTTACCAAAAGTTGAATGACTAAGATAAAACCTTTTTTTTCAAAGTCTCTATGAACCCAATAGAACTTCTTGCCAGAAAAAGCTTTTCTAGACCAGAGAAAGCACAAGAATCAGTATACTAAATCTATCACAGTTGCTGGAATTTTCGTTGCAACGTTAATTTAATCCTGAACACGTGGAGTGGCCACATGATAACAGCTATCAGGTAGTACACAATCAGCTGCTTCCCATTCATGCCTCCTCCTAGAAGCTGACTGACAGATAGTATTGCTGAACACGTGGAGTGGCCACATGATAACAGCTATCAGGTAGTATACAATCAGCTGCTTCCCATTCATGCCTTCTCCTAGAAGCTGACTGGCAGATAGTATTGCTGGACACGTGGAGTGGCCACATGATAACAGCTATCAGGTAGTATACAATCAGCTGCTTCCCATTCATGCCTTCTCCTAGAAGCTGCCTGGCAGATAGTATTGCTGGACACGCGGAGTGGCCACATGATAACAGCTATCAGGTAGTATACAATCAGCTGCTTCCCATTCATGCCTCCTCCTAGAAGCTGACTGGCAGATAGTATTGCTGGACACGTGGAGTGGCCACATGATAACAGCTATCAGGTAGTATACAATCAGCTGATTCCCATTCATGCCTTCTCCTAGAAACTGACTGGCAGATAGTATTGCAAGACACGTGGAGTGGCCACATGATAACAGCTATCAGGTAGTATACAATCAGCTGCTACCCATTCATGCCTTCTCCTAGAAACTGATTGGCAGATAGTATTGCAAGACACGTGGAGTGGCCACATGATAACAGCTATCAGGTAGTATACAATCAGCTGCTTCCCATTCATGTCTTCTCCTAGAAACTGACTGGCAGATAGTATTGCTGGACACGTGGAGTGGCCACATGATAACAGCTATCAGGTAGTATACAATCAGCTGCTTCCTATTCATGCCTCCTCCTAGAAGCTGACTGGCAGATAGTATTGCTGGACACGTGGAGTGACCACATGATAACAGCTATCAGGTAGTATACAATCAGCTGCTTCCCATTCATGCCTTCTCCTAGAAGCTGACTGGCACATAGTATTGCTGGACACGTGGAGTGGCCACATGATAACAGCTATCAGGTAGTATACAATCAGCTGCTACCCATTCATGCCTTCTCCTAGAAACTGATTGGCAGATAGTATTGCAAGACACGTGGAGTGGCCACATGATAACAGCTATCAGGTAGTATACAATCAGCTGCTTCCCATTCATGTCTTCTCCTAAAAACTGACTGGCAGATAGTATTGCTGGACACGTGGAGTGGCCACATGATAACAGCTATCAGGTAGTATACAATCAGCTGCTTCCTATTCATGCCTCCTAGAAGCTGACTGGCAGATAGTATTGCTGGACACGTGGAGTGGCCACATGATAACAGCTATCAGGTAGTATACAATCAGCTGCTTCCCATTCATGCCTTCTCCTAGAAGCTGACTGGCAGATAGTATTGCTGGACACGTGGAGTGGCCACATGATAACAGCTATCAGGTAGTATACAATCAGCTGCTTCCCATTCATACTTTCTCCTAGAAGCTGACTGGCAGATAGTATTTCTTGACACGTGGAGTCGTCACATGATAACAGCTATCACGTAGTACAAACTAAACGGCTTTCCATTCATACTTTCTCCTAGAAGCTGACTGGCCACCCAAAGGGAAGGGTTTGAAAGGTCAGACAAGGAGGTACTGTACAATATTTACGCAAAGCTAACACCACAAACCTTTTAATCCTCCTAATTATAAGGTTATAACAGGGAGAGGTTTTACAGCCAATTTTCTGCACCGGGAATATAGGCAACTTTTATATAGACCAGGCAACGTTATAGTTGAAATAGTTTTTATCCTTAGCATTTACTAAGTATTTGTTTACATTGAACACTTTCTCCTTCGCCTCTCAACCTTCCTAAACGGAACAAGGTCAATTTTTGTATTGAGATTCAAGTAGCGTGTTCTTCATTGAACCTTGAATACAGATGGCAGTTTCGTCGAGAATAATTCCCCCAGAAATTACGGTTAATTGAACGTGCTATAGCCGTTTAGCCTATCAGTAATGTAAAACAATGCCGGTAGGAGAGTATTCTTGACGCTGACTGGCAGATAGTACTACACGTGGTCTCGTCATCTGATAACGGCTATCACGTAGTACACAATCAGCTGTTTCCCATTCATGCCTTCTACTACTGTCCTTCATTCATATCCTCTAAGAGATCGGAGTTAAAAATCTAACGCTGGTTTACGTTTATTTAAAGTAAAGTAACTGACGATTTTATTTAACTGATGTAGATAATACTGGCTCGTTTTTTGCCATAGGTGACTCGATATACCACCTTTTTTTCTTTTGTTTTTATTATTTCCTCACCATATGGCGAGGGAGTTTATTTTTCTCCACAACCCATGCCATTTTTGGCATATCTTGTGTCTATAAAATATTTTGTTATTGATTCAAATTATTCCATTATTTTTTAATATATACAGAAGAAAACGAAATTATAAAAACTGAAAACTTATCTTAAATATTAACGGGACATATTCTTATCAGCAAGAGCCCCTATCCTCACTCAGTAGGCAAATATTTTTGGCTATTTTATTTAAAATGGAGAAATAATCAGTTGATAGCTTTTGTGCTAACTTGTGGGAGGGAAATAATTCCTAAGAATCCGCTCATTACAAATTACCATTTCAATGAACAAGATGCTACGCGGAACTACAAGCCAATAATTTAAACTAGAGTAAAAACTTCCTAGTGATAAGTTTAAAAAAGAGAATTTTTCCCTCGGAGTATTCCCATGGCAATATAGGCCACGTCCCTTTTCCATTCGAGCTGCACACTTTATTAATAATCTCACAATATACTTATTAATAAAATAAATTAATAGAAAATATTTGAATTTATTGCAATTGTCTAGTGATTTGTTGTATTCTCTGTGAAAATATTATCATTATTTATTATTAGATAGAATAAAACTTTTATTTCTTTTTACTGTTAATTTTATTTTATGTTTAATGTATAATTGCTTTAGTTTCATTTTATTAGTTACTTTATATAGTGAAAATAATACCAATAAACATAATATCTATAATTATTGACAAATATTAATCAATAATAAAATCTTTATCTATAAATTAACATTATAATACAAATTACTACAAGTAAAACACAATGCACAATGAACCCAAAAAAATTTAATCTTAATAAAATATTTTGAAATTTAAATTGAACTGAATCAATATAGACTTAAATAAGCATTTATTTTCAGAAATTTTATTATTTTATTTTATTTGTTTTATGTTATTTATACCAAGATTATAACCAATGAAACCCTTATAAATAAATTAATCCATATGTATTTAGGAAGACAATTATTTGAAAAAAAATTATTTGTAAAAATCATTTAAATTAACTATAAAAAATAAGTTATTAAAGTCTTTATTAAATTATCATACTAAATAAAATTCATTTCATTTTTAATTTATTTTATAATATTAAATTTATATTACTGAATGTATGCTGTATTATATGGCGGGGTCATTGTTATTAACTAATTTTTTTTTAAAATTTATTAGGTGTCTGTACATTTTTTAAAGATTTATAATACTCTGTTTAAAGACATCCACTTTTCAAGTCATTCCTTGTCCGCCTTATATTTGAACTCCTGTAAAAATAATAGAAATTTAATTGGATTCTTGGACAATACATGAAGAATTAAGATATTTTTACAGCAGATACTGGAATTTGAGATTAGATTTTTTTTATTTAATGTTTTACATAACATGAACAGGTGTGAGATAGGCCTCACACCTGTTCGGAGAGGCTGTTAGCAGTACTACCGGTGGAGTAATAGATGCACTGACGATGAGAACCATGTTCTCGAAAAGCTTTTGCTAATAAATACTTTGAAAAACAGTGGAGAGACATTATTTTTCTACCTTCTACGAAATTGTTTTTATTCTAATATTAAATGAGAGTTTTATTCGCGCTGCCATTTAAACGGGAACAGCTGTACAAAATCATGTGAGCAAGAACCAATGAGAGCGCAGAGAATAACCACAACTGCGCGGTGCTCACATTCACTCTTACGGTTACGCGCAGTGTATTGCAGTCTATCATAGGCAACAAATCATCATATTCGTGAGTGTGCATCTTGGTGCTAATAAGTGATTTGTCTTGGATCGCCGTTTCGAATTGTCGACTATGATATTTTCGATAGTTCGCAGATTCCGATTGACTAACTGTATGAATATTTACAGTTTCAAACTAACGAATGTGACGCATTCGGCACTATGCATTCTACTAATTCTATAGTATTAGTGATATCTACAAATCAAGGTAACGAATATAACATTTTCGTCAGTTTGCCAAGTCAGTTATTGGTCTCAAAAGTATGAGGATTAGGAGCAAACTAGCGAACAAACATATTCGATATTAGACTAAGTAATATATTGAAAAATTGTCATATTCGATACTTCATTTAAGGCATTTCCGGCAATTCGAGTTACGACAATTCGGCTCCCCAAGAGAGAGTATATATATATATATATATATATATATATATATATATATATATATATATATATATATATATATATATATTCAATTCCATGATTTGTGACCTTTATTCATGTACATTTATTTATTTTTATAAATATGGCAAAGGTCCAAATAATAGTACTCCAGATTCTTGCACTACTTTATTTTTGATACGCCCTTCCAATTCTTGCAACGGGAGAATCTGAGATCCATTTGATTTAGCTAATTTCGTTATATTGTTATTTGCTTTTTTACTAAACCTCTCATCGAATAATAATTGTATCCTTTTCTTATATAATCCAATATATGTGTCTAAGGCTTGTTGAATTTTAATTGTATCTATATAGGTAACGAGCTTTCCTTTACATACAATTTCTTTGTTATTCATTTCCCTTAATATTTTGTAATTTCTTAACATTTCAAGATCAAGTATTTTATATCTAAAATTTCTAATAACATTAACAAATTTCTTATAACCATAAAACGGTTTGTCAAAAATGTAAAATAAATTGTCTGTTTTATTTCGTATAAATTTTGGAAAAATCTTTGTTT
>OX328131.1:10081952-10210631 GCA_946811695.1 Gonocerus acuteangulatus
GTACCTATTACACTACATAATAAATACAAAAAACCTCATATTATCGTATTTTGATCTAACGCAGAAACAGGATACAGTCACTCTAGTGGTAGAAAGCGCTCCTTGCGGCGGCTTTGTGAACCTACTTCTGGCGGGCTTTTCTATTGAAATATATTACAAATTAAACCCCCGCTTTCCGATTGACCGATTCAGCTCATTTTTACAACACATCTTTCTCATGAGTTACCCACGACGTATACCGCGTTTCGTTACAATACAGCAGAAATTACGACCGGTATATTAGGAATTTGGGTCCGGAGTAAACCCCCCCTTCTAATGAACCGATTTAGTTTATTTTTACAACACATATTTACCTGTAGATTACCACTACGAATACCGACTTTCGTCGAAATATACCAAAACTCACGTCTGGTAGTGGCGAATTGGTATTGTGTGTCCGGAGTAAACCCCCCCCCCTCCTAATGAACCGATTTAGTTTATTTTTACAACAAATATTTACCTGTGGATTACCACTACGAATACCGAGTTTCGTCAAAATATACCAAAAATCACGGCTGGTAGTGGCGAATTAATATTGTGGGTCCGGAGTAAACCCCCCCTTCTAATGAACCGATTTAATTCATTTTTATATCTCACTTTTCTCTCTATATTACCACTACGAATACCAAGTTTCGTTGAAATATAACAAATATTACGGCTGACATAGACTAATTAGTGTTTTGGGTTCGGGGTAAACCCCCCCTTCCGGTGGACCGACTTTGGTGGTTAACGAACTCATTCAATCATTTACTAATTGAATGCTAAAAAGCCACCAAGTTTCGTGACGAACAAACAAAAACTCTGGCCGCTATCGTGTTAACAGACACACATATATATATATATATATATATATATATATATATATATATATATATATATATATATGCATATATATATATATATATATAGATGTATATAAATTTTAACGGGGGTCATTTTCGGTGTCTACTAGGTAGGATCGATAAAGATTTGAAGAAATTTTTCAAAAATTCCGTCATGAGTCCAACCTCAATAGCTACTTTCCTTCGGAGGAAAGTGCTAAAAGTTTCTATAATTAAGAAACAAATTTTAATAGTTCAAAGATATGAAAGATGTGCTGTCCTGAACCATTGCAAATATGTGACATGATTCTTTACCTCCGGGGTGCAGAAATAGACATGTTACTTACAATTTTATTCTTTCTCTTAAAAAAAAATATATCTCAATATGACAGAATTTGCGAACAATGGCGCTATGTAGTAGGTCTTCGGGATTGAATCGCTTGGTTGAAATATCGAGCTGAGATAGCACTGCAGACGCTAATCTGGGAAAAGACAATTCAACTTTTGGTAGAAGTGCGATAAGTGGGAGTCTCTGGGGATCCAGAGGATAAAACGATTGAAACCTGGAGGTCTCCAGAAAGTCCACAGTAAACCAAACAACCATAGTCGAACTGGAGGAAGAAGAGTGAGGTTACAAGGAGTGGACGGGTCTTTGTTGGCAGGAGAGTAGGGATGGGCGATAGTCGATAATTACTATCGATATATTGATAGCTCATGATTATCGATAGTTAGCTATCGTTAATCATGAACTATCGATAGAGTTATTACTTTTTTTTTTAGAATTGAAGTTCTCAGCATCTGGAGGGCTGTGGTATTAAATACTGACACGTCTGGCGAATTAAATACTGAAAAGGAACCGTCTGGTGAATAAAACGAACTGCATAATGTAGCCAGGAAATACCTTAGTGTTCCAGGCTCGTCTTTAGAATCAGAACGTGTATTTTCAGCCGCTGGAAAAATCATTTCTGAGCAACGGACCAGACTGAGCCAAAGAAAAGCGGAAATGTTGTTTTTCATTTCTGGTAATATGTGCCTCGAGGAGCACAACTAAAACCGTTTGAAATAATTGCACTTTTTTGTGCCTCTTGATATTTTTACCTTTGTAAATGCTTTTTATAAATTTAAATAAATTCGTTCTTCGTTATAAACCTTTGTTTAATCTTATAAATATACCTAATCCTGCAAGTAATAGATAATTCCATTCAATAACATTAAATTCTTCATTGGACAGGTATGTAAGGAATAGGGGACGATACTATCGATATTTTTAACCGATAGTATCGGCCTATCGATAGTCCTTAACTATCGATTATCGCCCATTCCTACAGGATATGGCGCGACGGAAAATTTGGGAAATATGTTTTTTCCAGGAAAGGTTTTGATCAAACATGATTCCAAGGTCTTTAACAGATTTATAGGGATGCTCTTGGGATCCAAAGTCCTGGAAAAGCGAGGTGGAACTTATGAGGGATTGGGAGCCTATAACAATGGCTGTGGATTTATCCGGATTCAGGAAAACATTGACATTATTAACATCTACTTGTAGCTTGTCTACAGCATCTCGTACTCAGGATGATATTTTTTGTTAAGTTGCTCCTGAAGAGGCGTATACAGACGCGAAACATGAAGTATATTATGAGAAGATGAAGTATTTAAATATAAATATCCTGAACCAAAACAATTTTCACTTATTCTTATTTCTTTCTATGGCAGGAGGTCGATAAAGAAGAAAACTATTCGTTCTGGTCAACTACTTGATTAGAAATCTTTGCCCGACATGTTTCGTGCTTTATTCGCACCTCATCAGGGGCTTTCCTATACAAACATTATTCTTTTTATAAATCTTTAAATATCCATTTTTATAATAATATATCCCTTCCCTAAATCAATTTTAGCAAATTGTATTACATTTTTAGTCAGGCATAATACTTATTATGTCTGACGCGCAAATGAGAACATGCCGAGAGGACTTCCTTAAGAGGTAGGACTGAAGATTTAAAACAATTTGTTAAAATTGATTTAGGGAAGAGATATATTGATATAAATATGGATATTTCAAGATTTATAAAAAGAATAATGTTTGTATAGGAAAGCCCCTGATGAGGAGCGAATAAAGCACGAAACATGTCGGGCAAACATTTCTAATCAAGTAGTTGAAAAGAACGAATAGTGTATTACTTTATGGACCCTCTGCTATAGAAAGAAATAAGAAGAAATGAAAAATATATCGTCGATACAAATGCAAAGTATCGAATGTGAAAAAACGCCTTTTTCATTTTAAATCTTTACTGATTGCTGTTGGACTGATGGAAGGCAAACTCTCGAATCTAAGTTCACACAGTGAAAGGAGGATGTTACCACTGTCAAAAGGTAGAATCTGCCTACTATGTGACTGTCCAAAAGCAAAGTAATTAATATAGTTATTTTCATCACTAGTACCAAAAGTGGTTGTTTTCGGTGCGCGGTCGAGTTTAACGCGCGAGGCGTAGCCGAGTTACTAAAGTACTATTTTACAGAATCAAACCGAGTATTGAAAACACATGTTTTTTGATGAAGTATAATGAAAAAAGTATTTTCACTCTTGAAAGTGGTGATTTTCACATTCGTTAGTTTGCATTTGTATCGACGATATATTGGGTCATCATTTAGAAGAATTGATATGGATCTATAAATGCTTATATTTCCACCAGTTTTTTTTTTAAAGCGTAACAGTAAATTTTGGAAGCTGCAGGGCACAATTGGCGAATTTACAGACTGCCCTTGACCCAATCTGGTTAATTCGAAAAAGGATAGTTTAACTTCAGGATAATGCCAGAACATCATATATTTCTATGTCGTTTTGCTTTCAGTTTGTTGAATATGGCTGGGATGATTCCATGCATCCTCGGTACTGTAGTGTCTGTCGGTTTGTTCGTTTGTTCCTTATACAAATCTACACCGACCGATTTTGGCCAAACTTGGCACATAGGTAGGTCTTGATACGGGAAATCTCATAGGCTAGGTCAAAATAGTCGAATTTCAAAATTTGGTCAAAAGTTTTGTTCATGGCTACACCGAACCAACCAGATTCTGACGGCCATTTTGAATAATGTCTCAACTTTATTTGATGATGTTCTTGATAATTAGAATAACTCGAACTCATTGATGACTTTACATCATTATATAATCATGTAATGCAGTTTATTTCAATTTTATATCAACAGTCACTGTCTAACTAAGGAGCGCTGGCCTTTCTTTGATAAGAGCTATCTACTCGCATGCTGTGGTGCTGGCATCTGTCGGCTGTTTTATGAATTGCCGTGGTGCTGGCCTCTGTTGACTGTTTCACGAATTACTAGACAGATATAAACAAATTCACACCGTTTGACCGATTTTGACGTAACTGGGTATACAGGTAGATCTTGATACGGGGAGAGTCATAGGCAGAAAGTAGGTGTAGCATGGCACACTGGGTAACAGCTAGTAATTTCTATAACACAAAAAATGTAAATTCGTATTACACGAATAACATTCTGTCCAATATTTACATTTCGACTGGCAGATGGCGTTTAAGACTTTAAATAAAACTACTAACAATAATATAAATCTAATTAAATTTGCGACAACTATATCTCGCGATATATGATCTAAATCTCACGGGGAAGATTAATCATTTAAACGCCACCGGTGTTTACCAGACGGCCATTAATATAGCGCACCTAGGAATACCTTGGATTAAATACAGCAGAACGATTAGAAGGAAAATTAAATATATTACCCGGGTGTTAATAAGGTGAAAGCAATGCTGGGTCTGGCACAATGTCAAGGCGATAGGAGTCGCTCATATCCAGCTTGAATGCCAAGGAGAAGTCTCAAGGATAATTATCAAGGAATACTCAACAATTTATAATGGATCTCATGTAATTTAGCATAAGGGTATTTGCCAGTAAATCTATACTCTAGGATACAGTAGGGAAATTACTAGAAGGCAGACATGAGATAGGACTATAATTCTGCAAAGTAAATTTGCTTTAATTGATCTAGGTATATTCAGATAGTTTTAGAAGTAAAGAAGCAGAGAACGGAAGTCTACTATAGATGTGGAGTTTTTACAATGGATAACACTTAGATTACGGGGGGGGGGTAACCGGGGCGAGGTTAGCTCAGTGGTAGAGCACTGGACTAATAAGCTGGAGGCGTGAGTTCAAATCCTGAGCAAGCACTAAAGATTTTTTCTTCTAGTGTCTTCGTTCACGGGTTGAATTCGGCCTCCCTGACCGTCCCTAGGCCAACCCAACCTTTAATAAATTTAATAATGGGTACCTTGGGTGCTAATAACTCCAGCAGTCGAAGCAGCCAAGGGGAAAATCAGGGGCCGGAGTATAGTACTGACCACACTATCTCCCTATCATGAATCAGATACCTCTATAGTATCTGCCCCTCAGGGCCCTCGTGGCCTGTTGCGGGACTGATTTTTTTTTTTTTTTTTTTTTTACGGGGGGTAACAAATAGGAAAGGATATAAAACGAATAAATATACATCGAAGGACAAGTGGACTTAGCTAAATCGAAGAAGGGGGGTGGTTATTTGCAAAAGAAGGATGATATTAGCAAGTGGATAAAGAACAGGATATGATGCACTCGGAGTTGAGGAGCAGGTGGATTTGAGAAGGGCGTGATTTTGTTGCACAGGGGTGGTGTTGCTGGTACACCTGGATATGAGGAGGGTGTGGTGATGCTGTACCGAGAAATGAGGAAGATCTGACGTGTCTTGGTTGTGCACGTGGAGACGAAGAATGTGTGGGGAATTTGGTTCACAAAATCGTCCATTTAAAGCAGAGGCATTCCGGTACCAAAATTATTAAGATAACCATTACGGTGCAATTTTTGTTGTGCTCTATGAAATTTGGTATAACTTGTTAATATAAAGCGACGTTTAGTTAGAATAAGCAAAATAGCTCCATTAAGAATGGGGGTTTACCAAAATAATTATTTGCCCGTACCGGCAGTTATTTTTACTTCCATGAAAAGAAACTCGGTACATATGGTGCAAAAGCATTAAGAAACATTCAAAATAAAAAGAAAGAAGCAAAATGGGACAATTATATGGTGTTACACTTAATGAAAAAATAACAAATTAATAATTGGGTCAGCTTTTCCGTACAAATATTGAGTTGGTGCAAAAATAATGCAGGTTTTGAAAATTCATTTTGTTTTAAGTAAACAATGATAATCTAAAGCATAGTTAATGGATTATGAACAATTGATATCTGTGGCCTGGGTTCCGCCGGGTTCGGTCCTGCCGTGACATCGCTGTACTCTCTGGACTGTCACAGTCCCGGGCTCTGGAGATTGTGGACGCCCTCCCGGGGGAGGGGGCGAGCACAACTCCCTGTAGAGCCTTGCATGATTAAGTTTCCCCTCATGAAGCATTTTTACAAGGAGAGCAGTGCAGCGGTGTCGCGGTGGTTCTGGGCTCGGACGGTGTCCGTTCCGCGATGTGGGTGGAAGGCTTTTAGATTTTCTTTTTAAATTATTTTTCCCTTCCTGATTTCAATTCTTCATTTTCCATATAATCAACTTTAAAGAGTATATTTACATTGATTTAAGAAACTCCTTCCTTTGTTGGGTGCCCAAGACCTCCCACGGTTGAATACACCCTTCCAAACAATACAAATGTATGAACAATTGATATTTATGTTATTTTTCTTCAAAGATTAATTTAGTTTGTGTTACATTTTCTATGAGAAAGGACCCCTGAAAATCACCATTCGGCCCAAACGGCGTATAAAATGAATTTTGTTTTGGGTGAAGGAAGGAGATTTTGAACTCGAAGGTTCCGGTAGGCCTTCTGTTGTTGATCACGACCAACTGAGTGCTTTGGTAGAAGAAAACCCTCTCAAAATTACTCGGGACATCACGAGAGAAGTCTCGGGAATGAATTGGCCCTAAAAAATCTGCATTATTTTTATATAGGTATGTTTTGCAAATTTTTGAGCAACGTGGCTTAATCTAATCACTTCGCCGAGGTCTGTGCTTAGTTATGCGTTCCGGCGTGAAGGAGGTTTTTTAAAATGATAAGAGCAATGAACCGTCTAGTAAGAACTAGATTAAGGTATGCCGATGGTATGAAGTGGTACAGCAAGGTATCGAGAAAGGGGTTACAGGCTACAGTAGGTATCTGTGCCAAGGTAGGATACTGGCCTAGTTAGGATCTCAAGGATAGGCCGACTAGCGGATCTGGGCAAATAGTTCTTTGCGGCAGTACTTTGTGGAATTTTCGCCAAGTTTGGTGATTTAGTTGTTTTGTACGGGCTATGTATGGGTAACCATCCTCTTCAAGTAAGGATAATGGGGTGATGTGTTTAATCTTCTTCCTCACCGATATGCCATTCCGAATGGACCAAAGCCAGAACTTGACATTAAAAAGAAATAGAGCAACAAGGAGATACTCTCTGATGTACAAAAAGATTCGTCCGATGAATGAAAGGTTATTTTGACGTCACTATTACTTTTAGTCATGATTTAAACCTTCCACGCCTCACCCATTAATTCCCAAACCCAAGGACAGTTCATCATGACGTCACTAACTACTACGGTAAGGTTTGTACTCGTAAATCATCCTCACAACACCCATTAATATCACCTGGTGTACATAGAGATTCGTCCGATGAAGGTTGTAAATCCTCCATGCCTCACCCATTCATTCCGAACCCCTAATCTCGAAACTAAATAGAGTAACGAAAAGAAGATTCTAAGCGATGTACATAGAGATTCGTCCTGTGGAGGACAGTCCATCATGACGTCACCACTTACTATGTCAGGGTTGTGAATCCCTCGCCTCACCCATTCATCCAGAACGCCTAAACTCGAAATTAAATAGAGTAACGAAAAGAAGATTCTAAGCGATGTACATAGAGATTCGTCCGGTGAAGGACAGTCCATCATGACGTCACTATACATTATGTCAGGGTTGTGAATCCCTCACGCATCACCCATTCATTCAGAACGCCTAAACTCGAAATTAAATAGAGGAACGAAACGAAGATTCTCAGCGATGTACATAGAGATTCGTCCTGTGGAGGACAGTCCATCATGACATCACCACTTACTATGTCAGGGTTGTGAATCCCTCACGCATCACCCATTCATTCAGAACGCCTAAACTCGAAATTAAATAGAGGATCGAAACGAAGATTCTCAGCGATGTACATAGAGATTCGTCCGGTGAAGGACAGTCCATCATGACGTCATTATAAACTATGTCAGGGTTGTGAATCCCTCACGCATCACCCATTCATTCAGAACGCCTAAACACGAAATTAAATAGAGGATCGAAACGAAGATTCTCAGCGATGTACATAGAGATTCGTCCGGTGAAGGACAGTCCATCATGACGTCATTATATACTATGCCAGGGTTGTAAATCCCTTACGCCTCACCCATTCATTACCGAAACCAGAACTTGGTATTAACTAGAGCAACACAACATGATGGTCCTCATTGGCTTCTTTAGAGATACGTCATATGAAGGAGAGGTCTTCGTGACGTCACTACTTAATAGGTCAAGGTGGTAAATCCTCCACGCTTCACCCATTCATTCCCGAAACCAGAACTCGGTATTAACTAGGGCAACGAAACGAAGATTCTCAGTGATGTACATAGAGATTCGACAAATGAAGCTACTGGCCTTCATGACGTCAGTACATACTATGTCAGGGTTGTAAATCCTCCATGCCTCACCCATTCATTACCGAAACCAGACCTCGATATTAGCTAGTGCAACACAACATGAAGATCCTCAGTGGCTTACATAGAGGTTCGTCAGATGAGGGACAGTCCATCATGACGTCACTACATACTATGTCAGGGTTGTAAATCCTCCATGCCTCACCCATTCATTCCCGAAACCAGACCTCGATATTAGCTAGTGCAACACAACATGAAGATCCTCAGCGGTTTACATAGAGGTTCGTCAGATGAGGGACAGTCCATCATGACGTCACTACATACTATGTCAGGGTTGTAAATCCTCCATGCCTCACCCATTCATTCCCGAAACCAGACCTCGATATTAGCTAGTGCAACACAACATGAAGATCCTCAGTGGTTTACATAGAGGTTCGTCCGATGAGGGACAGGCCATCATGACGTCATTATATACTATGTCAGCGTTGTAAATCCTCCGCGCCTCACACATTCATTCCCGAAACCAGAACTCGATATTAACTAGTGCAACACAACATGAAGATCCTCAGTGGTTTACATAGAGGTTCGTCCGATGAGGGACAGTCCATCATGACGTCATTATATACTATGTCAGCGTTGTAAATCCTCCGCGCCTCACACATTCATTCCCGAAACCAGAACTCGATATTAACTAGTGCAACACAACATGAAGATCCTCAGTGGTTTACATAGAGGTTCGTCCGATGAGGGACAGTCCATCATGACGTCATTATATACTATGTCAGCGTTGTAAATCCTCCAAACCTCACCAAGCTAGGGGGACATTCAGGCGGCCGGAGCATATGTGCGGTCAATAATCATATACCTCTACTATATCTGCCTCTCTGGTCTGGGTCCTCTTGGCTCGAATATATATATATATATATATATATATATATATATATATATATATATATACTTGTGCGAATGATGCGTTGATTCCTACGTAATTCACATAAGAAAAATATGTTCTCTTTAAGATGCCTACAGATAATAAACATACCACCTCTTAGGGAGATAGAGAAGCATCATGCTCCGACCGGTAGATCTCTTCTTTGAATGTTGATGTCATCCAAATATTCCAATTCAAAGTACTAAGAATAATAGTCAAATAAAAGGGTGGCAACCTGTAGATAGCCCGAACATTGACACGCCGTTAAACAAAATAAAAACCAAACTAAACGATAGTCAATGCTCCGCTCTACGTTTCCAACCTCAACCTCCATAAAGGGGTCAATATCCCACTGGTTAAAGATTTGATATTATCCAGATTCCAACGTTTCCAACCTCAAACTCCATAAAGGGGTCAATATCCCACTGGTTAAAGATTTGATATTATCCAGATTCCAACGTTTCCAACCTCAACCTCCATAAAGGGGTCAATATCCCACTGGTTAAAGATTTGATATTATCCAGATTCCAACGTTTCCAACCTCAACCTCCATAAAGGGGTCAATATCCCACTGGTTAAAGATTTGACATTATCCAGATTCCAACGTTTCCAACCTCAACCTTCATAAAGGGGTCAATATCCCACTGGTTAAAGATTTGATATTATCCAGATTCCAACGTTTCCACCCTAAACCTTCCACTCATCAAAATCCTGAAGTCCTCTCCCTATCTAACGTCACCCGCCCACTCTCTCCACCGAGGCGACTCAGAAGACAGTTGCCCAGAGATCTGCTGCAGTGACCAAGTGAGCAATGGTTTTCTCTTCCTTCAAGTGCTTCAATGTCTGTGGCTCACCGATCTCTCTTCGACTCCAGCCACTGGTCGGAGCAGAAGGCCCCTATCAACGTCATCTGAGCGTCTTTCTGACGTTAATCGAGGATGAAGTTGGGAGGCCTTCAGCACAGAATCTTCATATTGTATCATATTTCAAACTATCAGATGTTTTCATTTACAGAATGAAATAATCAATAAAGAAATGAATAAAAAAAGAAAAAAGAATGTTAATGGATTGCAATAGATAAGTCTTCAGCATCCAATAGCATACCAAGAGAAATCTCATTCAAATACATTAGGATAAATTAAAACTGAAAGAAACTAATATAGTTTTTATTAAAAAAAAAAAAAAAATGTGTCAACGCCTTTATTAATAGTCAAACCTATTTCATTCCCCCTAGCACCATTTACAAAGAGAAGACTATTATAAATGCTAGCTGGCCAAAACTAAAAATAGCCTGTCATGGTTAAATTATATATATAGAATTAGATGAAGGGGGCGACGAATCTAGAGAGAGACGACGATTAGCAAGAGACATTAAATAGGGGTGGCAGCACTGTCGCCGGTAGCTTGCAACACTGCTGGCTGTTTCGGTCCGCCATTATTAGAATTTTTTTACTGCCAAGAAATTTTTTTAAATAAAGCTCCAGAGCAAATTTATAGCCGACTACTTCTTGTAAACAGATTAAATTCATAATTGACACGAAGTTATGCCAACAAAATAATAAGTCCACTACATGAACCGTGCATTTTATTTAAAAATCATCCTTAAAATAAAAGTCATTTGCACATACAGATATCCAACTTTGATACCAAGCACCTCAAATATATCGTACAAACTAAGACAATAGAAACTTAGCTGGACAGGTATAAATACCAAGGAACACGACAAAAGCTATTCGTACCGCAAATTCACACATATCTAACAAAAAGTCCGACTCGCAGGAACTGCATCATCTTAGCGCGGTTCCGTTCTTATCTCTAGACTCATTTAAAATGATTTAAATAGAAGCTGTTATTATTTTGGGTCCACATTTCTAAAAAGCATGAAGATTAGATATTTAGCCGTCGAGGTGATAAGTAAAGATGGAATGGTTGGGATTCGGCTAAAGAAACCTCAAAACGATTTTTGTTAAAAATCTATATTTAGGACGTTTTGGCTACTCATTGGTAACCTTCGTCAGCAATGAAAGTGCCGGGAGGCAGAGGAGGACCAAAGTTGATAGTTCCATCTTTACTTTCAAGAAAGGTCTTATTTACGATCTTACCTGGATAGGCCAACCCGCCCTAGGAACGACCCCGCTAGGAAGTTGAAAAGCTATATCTTGGAAATCCATATCTCTAAGATTAAATTGTTTTTCTTATTTTTCTTAACCTGATTTATTATCAAATACATTATCCAACTATAAGCAGTTAAAAAATAACAAGGAAGAAAAACAGACAAAAAGAACAGTTTGAATAAGTGAAATCAATTACTTTAAAGTTTTAAGCGCTTATTTCTCCGATTGACATCGTCTAATCAAAACTTTCATCAGCACCTTTTTTGTAGAGCATTTAGTAAGCTTTCTAATAGTATCCTTCCGTTTACCAAGATTCTCAACGTTTTTCGAGATATTAAGGAAAGTATACAAAGTTACCAAAACTTTTTATGTCTGTTAATAAAATATTTTATTCTAACCCTTCCTTAACTCCAAACGTAACACAAATTTCAACATATTAGTTATAATGAAAGTAGAACTTGCAGAAAATGTTTCAACTGAATCCCATGATTCTAAGTACCCAAACAAAAAAACGGTATTCAAAACCTATTTTTCCAATTTTCTCGAAAACGGTTAAAGCTATCGCCTTGAAAATGGTTTCATTCGTTTTCCTAGCCCAAGAAGCCTATAAAACGAGTGCTTACAAGCTTATGAACTCAAAAACGTAAGCGTTACGCTTTTTTTTAAAGCGAATTTCGCCCCAAACGCCATCATCCAGTGGACGGATTTTGCTGGTTAACGAACTTGACCTTTCAAATTGGACGACGGATTTTTGTACCAAATTTCATCAAAATCGGACCTTTCGTCTTCTACCTAGAGAGCGAACAGACAAATATATATATATATATATGTATATATATATATATATATATATATATAAATAAATATATACATATATATATATAAATATATAGATATATATATAAAATATACATATATATATATATATATATATATATATATATATATATATATATACAAATTTGAACCACCATCATTTTCGGTCTCTAGGGGTTCTGAAACGAAAAAGTTTCTAGTCGGCACTACTGGATTGCGTCATGAGATCAACCTTATAAGTGGGGTTCCTCCCTATGGGGGAGGGAGGAACCGCACTAAAAACAAAAACACTTACTTTACGACTCCCGACTACTAACACAAGAACGGACAGAACTAAAGACAACAGTTATAAAAACAAAGGGAATTTGGACCACAAACAGAACAAAATCTGTTTATGTGCAGAAATAGGGCAATGGAAATTAGGAGAATTTGCTGAGAAGCTGTACACGACAATGGGAAGATGGGATACAATTACATAGGCCTATTACAAATAAAATACATTATTAAGCAATTTTACTACGGTAGTGTTACATTATATTTAATTTGTTCTAGTATCAATTTTTTGTTGATTATTCATTTTATTTCTATTTTATTTTATAATTGTATTTATTTGTTTATATTGAATTATTTTCGCCCTTTTTGTCCTTTCTGGTTTTATTTTGAATAGTTTTTAGTTTGCAACTTTTTAAATTTGAACTGGAATTAATAATATGTAAAGATACAAAATAAGTTAATAAAAAATGGAAGTGATAAGCTATTTATTGCATGAGACTTGCAGTCAAAAATAAATTCCCTCCATGCAGGGTTGCTGTAAGGAGGAAACAAATAATATATATATATATATATATATATATATATATATATATATATATATATATATAAATCAGTCCCGTAACAGGCCACGAGGGCCAGAGGGGCAGATACTGTAGAGGTATCTGATTCTTGACCATGCGGCACACTAGGGAGATAGTGTGGTCAATGCTATGCTCCGGCCGCCTGATTTTTCCCTTGCTGCTTCGACTGCTAGAGTCATTAGAACCAAGGTACCCATTGATAAATTAATTAAAGGCTGGGCTGGCCTAGGGACGATCTGGGACCCCAAATCCAACCCTCGAACGACGGCACTAGAAGAAAAAATCTTTAGTGCGCGCTCGGGTTTTGAACCTGTTCCTCCAGTTCATTAGTCGAGTGCTCTACCACTGAGCTAACCTCCCCCCCCCCCCCTATATATATATATATATATATATATATATATATATATATGCACATACATATAATAATGACCTTCATTACACTAAAATCAATTATTTTATACTGTTCGTTCCATATACAAATCCACACCGTTTTACCAAACTTGGCACACAAGTAGATCTCTTGATCCGGAGGGTGTCGTAGGCTAAGTCAAAAACGCCTACCAGTTGTCAGTCTGTATGTTCGTTCCTTACACAAATCCACACCGTTTGACCGATTTTGATCAAACTTTGCAAACAGGTTGGTCTTGATACTGGGCGTTTTATAGGTTAGGTTAAAATCGCCTAGGACCCGCAGTTTGGAGGTCACGGGTTTGAAACTGTAAACCCGAACAGTTACAGATTTTTGTTATTACATTTTAATATGTAGTTGCAGAAAGTATGTCTAGCACGGCACGCCGGGGAACAGCTAGTAATTAAATATAAATTCATTATCTATTAGGTAGAATCGATGAAAATTTAAAGAAATGTTTCAAAAATTGTTTCTTAAGTTCAACCTCAATAGCTATATTCCTTCGGAAAGTGTCAACAAAAAGTTTTAATATAATTATTTTAAAAGAAAAATGCTTTGAGGATATATGAATCTTTGATGAGTAGATTTATAAAACCAAAGAACAGAAGAAACATTTCAACATACCGTCGGAAGAAAAAAAAAAATAAATAAGCTACTTAAAAATAATAATAATAAAAAAAGAATAGAAACTGTAAGATCCGGTTGGAGAAGCTTTATTTCTGTTGCCGAAGGTCGTTGCGGGAAGGCAATGCCCTGCTCGGTCGGGAACACGCCTTCAAATCAAGTAATTTTATATCAATATATATATATATATATATATATATATATATATATATACATATATATATATATATATATATATACATATATATATATATATATATATATATATATATATATATATATATATGTATGTATGTATTAGGATTTTAATTTGTAGATTGTATATAAATTGATAAAGTCGTTTTTACAAGTAATTTCTAGAGGCTTCCTTAGGCATGAATACAAAAAAATAGAATTTACTTAGAAATTAATGCAAGTGACTTCAAAATGACTTACTTAGAAACAAATAAAAGTGATTACAAATGGATCGCTTAAAATGACTACAAGTGATCAGAAATTATTATAAGCGATTAAAAATGGTTCATTCAGAAATGACTAGAAGTAATCAGAAATGACTACAAGCGATTAAAAATGGCTCACTTAGTAATGACTAAAAGTAATAAGAAATGACTATAAAGCATGTAAAATCGCTCACTTTTAAATGACTACAAGTGATTAGAAATTACTATAATTTATTAAAAATGGTTCAACTTGAAATTAATTACCTAGGAGAAATTTCTAATGACTTGTATGAATTTCAAACTAATTAAAATTTAATCATCGTAAGATGGATTAAAGATCCACTATGAAATTGAATAAAAAGCAGGAGGCCCGATGGCCGTGAGAGTTAAGGCGTGAGCACTTAACACTCCGAGCCAAGGGTCGTGGGTTCGATTCCCACTAGGGGTGATGGCTTTTCTTTGGAAAAAAGAAAAGGCACCAGCCCTATCCTGGCTAGAAAAGGGTGGTAACAAATAGATAACCCGTCCTAAAATTCTTAGTTAATAATAAATCGACGTTAAAATTTAAAAAAAGAATACAAATCAGTAGAACTATATATATACAAAGATATACGTATACACAGGGCGTAACGGATAAATATATCAAGTTTTCAGGAAGTGATAGTAGACCTCAAGCGCAACAAAAACGTTCTGATGAAGGAAATTCTTTTTTTTCTTTTCTTTTCTTTTTTTTTTTTTTTAGTAGTGATTACTGAAACCCCGTTTATCTATATACATAAAAACTACGTGTGTGTGTTGTCCCTTATACAAATCCACTCCGTTTCACAGTGCGGCAGTCTGTGGACAAAAGTGGAAAATTCAACTATTTTTTCCGATTTGTTTTGCTTTACTAAACCTGTTAGATTGACCTCAGTGACATGGAATGGGATCTTTTATTCGAATATTTTTAAGACAAAGGATTCAAACCATGTTTGAACAAGTGGCAGTTCGCTTATCTTTCTAAACGATTTCCATACAAAAGTCTTGGCGAATTTTTAGTAGTTGGTTATTAGTTCCTTACCTTCTTCGAAGCGAAGGCATCGAAGAAGGTAAGAATATTTCCATTGTCTTTGCTTAGAACATTTTTCGTAAATATTTTAAATAACATTTTTAAAATAAATTCAGATACAATTTTTTCAATTTCGAACCAAAAATCCTGAGTTTCTGAATTATTTTGCTTTAATAACAGTTATACTAATTTTTCTTGCTTTGAATGATTCTGTGTTTATTTTTCTCTATTAGTAAACATAAACCCAAAAAATGTTGACATTTGGAAACAATAGGATCGATTCCAATGCTGACCTTTTAAATCGTCTATTAATATCTTCGTACCCTTTAATTTCTTTAAGCGGGAAAATAAACCATTCAAATTCAAGGCCTTAATGACCGCGACAACACGAATTTAAACTCTCCAAGTTGAAATGGACAACTTATCGCCTTCCGAAGATAGTTTTTCGGACAGCGAATAATTGATTTTAATTCTTTATACATTTTTGTATAATTATTTCTAATTTTTTTTTGTATAATAATTTATTTTTTAGCACTTTCCTCCGAAGGAAAGTAGCTATTGAGGTTGCACTCATGACGGAATTTTTGAAAAATTTCTTCGAATCTCGAATCTTTATCGATCCTACCTAGTAGACACCGAAAATGACCCCCGTTCAAATTTATATATATATATATATATATATATATATATATATATATATACAGTGGACCCTCGATATAACGCGGCTCGTTATACCGCGGATTCGGATATAACGCGGGTCAAGCCCTGGTCCCAATCTCGAATAAAAAAAAAATATTCAATATTGTAATTTTTTTTGCATGAATAGCGGAAGAGGCGTTATAGAAAGCAAATAAATACAATGGAAGTATCGCCCCCAAAACTAGCTGATATGTGCACTAGTTTAATGTTGTACGGTTAAGTAGAAGTGACAGGATATCTGCTAAGCCACACGAGTCAGGAAATCAGGGTTCCCGGGACACCTCTCGCTCTGTACGTGCCCTTCTATAACCTTCGCGGAAACCTTCCCAGATGTCATCCGGTGAAGTCGTCTCGCCCTAATCTTGGTTCACAGAAGCCCCCTCCCTTCGGTTAAAAAATCTATGTGTTATTCCTTCAGTTGTTGTCCAAGTTTGTACCCAAGAGCATCAGACGCTAGTTTCTTTCTGGTTTTGACGTTTTAGCTGTTATTTCTCATCCTTTTCAACCATGGCAGAAAATAAGAAGAGGAAATCGTATACTGTCGAAGAGAAACTTGCCATTATAAATAGAGTAAAGAAAGGTGCTTCAAAAGCTCATTTGAAAAGAGAATTAGGTATTCCAGAAAGCACGATAAGGGGCTGGATGCAAGAAGAAGAGAGGCTTCTGAGTTTCGTTGATAATGTTGATAAAAATTCAGCACTGATGAGGAAAAAAACGCGCATGGGTAAACTATCGGATTTGGATAAGTGTCTTTTTGTGTGGTTTGTTCAAAAAAGAAGTGAAGGAGTACCTATTTCGGGACCATGTCTTAAAGTGCAGGCCGAGAAATTTCATCGTGACCTACAGATAAAAGAAGAACTTTCAGCAAGTGATGGTTGGCTTTGGCGCTGGCAAAAGAGGCATGGAGTGGGAGAGATCACTACTTCAGGGGAGAGTCGTTCCAGTGATCATGGAAGTGCAGGTAACTTTCCAAAACTGTTAAAAAATATTATTTCTGATAACTGTTATAGTGAGGAGCTAATATTTAATTGTGACGAAACGGCTCTGTATTATAGGATGCTTCCTACCAAAACATTAGATTTAAAACAAGCACCAACAAAGGCTGGTTTTAAACTAAGTAAAGACCGAATAACTCTACTCTTTTGTGTCAATAGGACGGGGAAGTGTAAACTACCCCCACTCTGCATTGGGAAGAGCAGAAATCCACGATGTTTTAAATCGACTGATTTGTCGAAATTGCCAGCAAAATACAGCAGTTCATCAAATGCGTGGATGACTGCAAACTTATTTCTTGACTGGTTCCATCACGAATTTGTACCACATGTTAGAGCTTTCGCAAAAAAGAAACGATTAGAGGCAAAAGGGTTACTTTTACTGGACAACTGCCCAGCCCACCCTCCTGCTGAAAGCCTTACATCTGATCCAAGGTGGTTAAAAACACCACCTCCCTAATCCAACCATTAGATCAGGGAATTATTCATGCTTTTAAAGCAAATTATAGACGTGAATTACTGCTGTCACTTTTGGTGGATGAAAACGATCTAACCGACTTTTTAAAATCTATAAATCTGAAAGAGACAATTTATAGAATCGGTCTCGCATTGGATTCCGTTTCTAAATTGACGATCCATAACTGCTGGAAAAACATTCTCCAAGAGGAATTAACACTGGCAAATGAGTTGCCTTTAGATTGTCAACTGATAGAAGATCCTAGTGAAATGAGTACCCTGTCTAACCTCCTCGGTGAAGCATTGACAGCAGATATTTTAAAAGAATGGACTCAGATAGATTCCAATGAGAAACCATACGACATTCTAACGGATGAAGCTATTATAAACACAGTGGTATCAGGGGAGCGACCTACTGAAGAAAAAGATAGCGAAGAGGAGACCTGTGAACTCGACACACGTGTACCTAGTGACTCTGAAGCACTTGCCGCGGTCAATGTACTATTGGCATGGATGGAGGGACAAAAATATTATATTGACCCAATAAAATTACTACAGGTATCAGCAATTAAACCCATCATATTGAAAGCAAAGGAAACGAGTTTGAAACAACTTAAAATTACAGATATGTTTAAGAAACAGTAAAAAGAAGATACATATATGTAGCTGTTTTCATTTCCGTATTTTTTGGCCCCCTAACCTCTATGCCCTCGTTATACCGCGGGTACGTCTATAACGCGGGTGGTTCCATTTCCCCCAAACCCGCGTTATAACGAGGGTCCACTGTATTTATATATGTGTCCGTTAACACGATAGAGGCCAGAGTTTTTGTTTTTTCGCCACGAAACTTGGAATGTAGTATTCCCCCATCAAACGATTGAACGAGTTCGTTAACCAACAAAATCGGTCCATATGGGGGGGGGGTTCACTACGGAGCCAAAGTAGTTATTTGTCAATACCAGCCATAATTTGTGATATATTTCAACGAAACTCGGTATTTGTTGTGGTCAACCGAAGAGAAAAATTTGTTGTAAATACAAACTAAATCGGTCGACTAGAAGGGGGAGTTTACTCCGGACAGAAATTACTAATTTCCTTATACCGGTCGTAATTTCTGTTGTATTGTTACGAAACTCTGTTTACGTTCTGGCTATCTAATAAGAAAGAATTGTTGTGAAAATGAACTAAATCGGTCTATCGGAAGGGGGGGAGGTGTGACTTTGTACTATTTTTGAATTGAATTCTCCCGCCAAACGTAGGTTCGCGGAACTCATCAAGATCAATAGATGAATATGTGAGGTTTTGTGTATTTAGTACGTTGTGTAGTACCCCGCATACACAAAACTCCTGAAGGAAATTGATTACAAAATTAATAATTGAAACAGCTGCTCATAAAAGCAAAAGAGCAGAAAAATTTATGTTTTTCAGATACAGATTTAATAAGGTCTAAGATAGACTACGGATGCGTAGCATACGGGTCTGCAAGTGGAAGAAAATTAGGTTTGCTTGACGGTGTCATGAATACTTGTCTGAGACTCGCAAATGGAGCCTTCAGGTCTAGTCCTATAATAAGTCTGAATGCAGAAACAGGAGAAATACCCCTCCATTGTAGAAGACAAAAAGTCCGTCACGCAGGAGCTGCATAACTAAGCACTTTCCTCAGAATTTGGGTAGTGTAGACTGCTTTCCAGAACAATTTGCTTAAAATATCCTACATAAATAAAATAAAAACGTGAATAGTTCTCATTTTGTAATGAGTAACTGATCAACTACGTAATAAATACAAAAATCCTCATATTATCGTATTTTGATCTAACGCAGGAACAGGATACAGTCACTCTAGTGGTAGAAAGCGCTCCTTGCGGCGGCTTTGTGAACCTACGTCTGCCGGCTTTTCTATTCAAATAAATTACAAATTAAACCCCCGCTTTCCGATTGACCGATTCAGCTCATTTTTACAACACTTCTTTCTCATGAGTTACCCACGACGTATACCGCGTTTCGTTACAATACAGCAGAAATTACGACCGGTATGAGTATATTAGGAATTTGGGTCCGGAGTAAACCCCCCCTTCTAATGAGCCGATTTAGTTTATTTTTACAACACATATTTACCTGTAGATTAGCACTATGAATACCGAGTTTCGTCGAAATATACCAAAAATCACGGCTGGTAGTGGCGAATTGGTAATGTGGGTCCGGAGTAAACCCCCCCTTCTAATGAACCGATTTAGTTCATTTTTATATCTCACTTTTCTCTCTATATTACCACCACGAATACCAAGTTTCGTTGAAATATAACAAATATTACGGCTGACATAGTCAAATAAGTGTTTTGGGTTCGGGGTAAACCCCCCCTTCCGGTGGACCGACTTTAGTGGTTAACGAACTCGTTCAATCGTTTGCTAATTGAATGCTATATACCAAGTTTCGTGACGAAAAAACAAAAACTCTGGCCGCTATCGTGTTAACAGACACATATATATATATATATATATATATATATATATATATATATATATATATATATATATATATATAGATATATATAAATTTTAACGGGGGTCATTTTCGGTGTCTACTAGGTAGGATCGATAAAGATTTGAAGAAATTTTTCAAAAATTCCGTCATGAGTCCAACCTCAATAGCTACTTTCCTTCGGAGGAAAGTGCTAAAACTGTGTCTCTCGTATTTTTTAAAAGTTTGTTCTTTTAATTTACACCCTTTTCATGAAAAATTTCATAATTACCTTATGTTTTCACACGAATTAAGGAATTCTCAAGCAAATAGCTCATATTTCTTTAGAACAACCCAGCTATGCCACAAATATAACATAGATATCTCTAATTTGAAATCGTCAAGTTATTCATGTATAGAACCTTGGATTTTAACATTTCCTCGAATTAATCTCTCACCAAAAAAATACGTAAAGAAAGATATGTTGCCAAATTTAATTTTATCCAACTTCAATGAATTTAAAAGCCAAAATCCTGGTGCTTCTTTCTTCTACACGGACGGATCTAAAAACGAGATTGGGGTTGGTGCTGGAGTGGTGACTGAATCCTCTTCTCTAATGTACTCATTGTCACCACTAAGCAGCAACTTTACAGCTGAACTATTCGCTATAAAGAAGGCAGTTGACTCGATGTTAGAACATCCAAGTAGTAATCCTATCATAGTTTGTACAGATTCATTATCCGCTCTTCAAGCCATTCTAAATCCTTTTTCAATTCACCCGTTAATTAATGAAATCCTGTTGGGTCTTTGTAGGATTACAACTTTAGGGTACGAGTATTCTATTTATTGGATACCGAGCCACTTTAATATACCAGGGAACGAAACCGCTGACCATCTCGCAAAAAAAGGCATAACAGAAGGTATTCCCTTTAATATGGTAATGCACAACGATCTGATCCTTGAAATTAATAATATCCTAAAGAAAGATTGGCACCATTTCTGGTTTAATGTCAATGAAAACAAGCTTAGAGAGATAAAAAATGACATAAATCCCTGGAAGACATCTAATCAACAAACTAGGCGGGAAGAAATTATAATTACCCGACTGCGCATAGGGCACACAAGGCTTACACACGGTTATCTAATGTGTAACGGAGAGCCTCCTGAATGCCGCACTTGTGGTACTCCCTTGACCGTCAAACACCTACTCACCGAATGTAGACAAATTATTAAACCAATAAATTATCCAAATACATTATCTGAAATTTTGGGAGATAATCAAACAGAAGTTGAAAAATTATTATTCATATTGAAAAAAAATAATGTTATTACATTAATTTAAAGTAAAATTGTTTTATTAACATAAAGTAACATAACAGTAGAGAACAATGAAAAATGTGTGGTTATCATACATAATAATTTGACTTTTATTATTTTAAATCAATATAAAAAAATAAATAAATAAATAAAAAAAATAAAAAATAAAAAAAAGTGTGAGAAATATTTGGCATTGCATGTACTCCACTTGTATAAGTTGCGCGGAGCGTGAAGACAGAATTGGGACAATGCTTAATCTTAAGGGACTCATAAAGAAAACCTTCTACCGAAGAAATACCTCTCCAGTCTCTAGAATTCTACTACCGTAGAATAACCTTCAGCCTGTAGAATTGCTGACCAATTCAAACTGGTTCAAGCTCCTGCTCCTGGGATTCAAGAAGTACCTTCAGCCTGTAGAATATCTTCTACCGAAGAATAACCTTCAGTCTTATTGGACGGAAGCAAGAAGTACTAACAACACAAGCTACCTTAGAAGTGGTCCCATGTTTGCTTAATATGCAGCAGTCAAATGCCACACTTTAAAAAAAAAAAAAAAAAATATATATATATATATATATATATATATATATATATATATATATATATGTGCAACATGCATAATTTAAGGGAAAAAATATAATGTATATAATATATGCATTATACAAAAAAAAAAAAAAAAATATATATATATATAGATAATTCTATATTTGCTATGATAACCACCTATTATTTTAGTGTTCTCCATAGAGCGGAAAACAAAAATATATTTGGTCATTAATGTCTTTCATTCTCGTAGGAGTTATAATGCGGTTCAAGGGAATAGCCAAAATTACAAGTATAATAATCAAACATATCGTTTAGTTGAGCTGGTGGTGACAATGTGTAGCTAAATTAATATTTTAGTAGATAGTTTAATAATAAATATTTGTTTCCAGTTTATTTCTCCGTATCTTATTGATTACAGGTGAAGACTGGAAAAAAACCAAGATGGACCTGGGCTGATTGATATATTTCTCCGTATCTTATTGATTACAGGTGAAGACTAGAAAACAACCAAGGTGGACCTGGGCTGAATGATATATTTCTCCGTATCTTATTGATTACAGGTGAAGACTGGAAAACAACCAAGGTGCACCTGGGCTGAATGATATATTTCTCCGTATCTTATTGATTACAGGTGAAGACTAGATAACAACCAAGGTGGACCTGGGCTGAATGATATATTTCTCCGTATCTTATTGATTACAGGTGAAGACTGGAAAACAACCAAGGTGGACCTGGGCTGAATGATATATTTCTCCGTATCTTATTGATTACAGGTGAAGACTGGAAAACAACCAAGGTGGACCTGGGCTGAATGATATATTTCTCCGTATCTTATTGATTACAGGTGAAGACTGGAAAACAACCAAGGTGCACCTGGGCTGAATGATATATTTATCCGTATCTTATTGATTACAGGTGAAGACTAGATAACAACCAAGGTGGACCTGGGCTGAATGATGTATTTCTCCGTATCTTTATTGATTACAGGTGAAGACTGGAAAACAACCAAGGTGGACCTGGGCTGAATGATATATTTCTCCGTATCATATTGATTACAGGTGCAGACTAGAAAACAACCAAGGTGGACCTGGGCTGAATGATATATTTCTCCGTATCTTATTGATTACAGGTGAAGACTGGAAAAAAACCAAGATGGACCTGGGCTGATTGATATATTTCTCCGTATCTTATTGATTACAGGTGAAGACTAGAAAACAACCAAGGTGGACCTGGGCTTAATGATATATTTCTCCGTATCTTATTGATTACAGGTGAAGACTGGAAAACAACCAAGGTGCACCTGGGCTGAATGATATATTTCTCCGTATCTTATTGATTACAGGTGAAGACTAGATAACAACCAAGGTGGACCAGGGCTGAATGATGTATTTCTCCGTATCTTTATTGATTACAGGTGAAGACTGGAAAACAACCAAGGTGGACCTGGGCTGAATGATATATTTCTCCGTATCATATTGATTACAGGTGAAGACTGGAAAACAACCAAGGTGGACCTGGGCTGAATGATATATTTCTCCGTATCTTATTGATTACAGGTGAAGACTAGAAAACAACCAAGGTGGACCTGGGCTGAATGATATATTTCTCCGTATCTTATTGATTACAGGTGAAGACTGGAAAACAACCAAGGTGGACCTGGGCTGAATGATATATTTCTCCGTATCTTATTGATTACAGGTGAAGACTAGAAAACAACCAAGGTGGACCTGGGCTGAATGATATATTTCTCCGTATCTTATTGATTACAGGTGAAGACTGGAAAACAACCAAGGTGGACCTGGGCTGAATGATATATTTCTCCGTATCTTATTGATTACAGGTGAAGACTGGAAAACAACCAAGGTGGACCTGGGCTGAATGATATATTTCTCCGTATCTTATTGATTACAGGTGAAGACTGGAAAACAACCAAGGTGGACCTGGGCTGAATGATATATTTCTCCGTATCTTATTGATTACAGGTGAAGACTGGAAAACAACCAAGGTGGACCTGGGCTGAATGATATATTTCTCCGTATCTTATTGATTACAGGTGAAGACTGGAAAAAAACCAAGATGGACCTGGGCTGAATGATATATTTCTCCGTATCTTATTGATTACAGGTGAAGACTAGAAAACAACCAAGGTGGACCTGGGCTGAATGATATATTTCTCCGTATCTTATTGATTACAGGTGATGACTAGAAAACAACCAAGGTGGACCTTGGCTGAATGATATATTTCTCCGCATCTTATTGATTACAGGTGAAGACTGGAAAACAACCAAGGTGGACCTGGGCTGAATGATATATTTCTCCGTGTCTTATTGGTTACAGGTGAAGACTGGAAAACAACCAAGGTGGAGGCTGGGCTGAATGATATATTTCTCCGTATCTTATTGATTACAGGTGAAGACTAGAAAACAACCAAGGTGGACCTGGGCTGAATGATATATTTCTCCGTATCTTATTGATTACAGGTGAAGACTAGAAAACAACCAAGGTGGACCTGGGCTGAATGATATATTTCTCCGTATCTTATTGATTACAGGTGATGACTAGAAAACAACCAAGGTGGACCTGGGCTGAATGATATATTTCTCCGTATCTTATTGATTACAGGTGAAGACTGGAAAACAACCAAGGTGGACCTGGGCTGAATGATATATTTCTCCGTATCTTATTGATTACAGGTGAAGACTGGAAAACAACCAAGGTGGACCTGGGCTGAATGATATATTTCTCCGTATCTTATTGATTACAGGTGAAGACTGGAAAACAACCAAGGTGGACCTGGGCTGAATGATATATTTCTCCGTATCTTATTGATTACAGGTGAAGACTAGAAAACAACCAAGGTGGACCTGGGCTGAATGATATATTTCTCCGTATCTTATTGATTACAGGTGAAGACTAGAAAACAACCAAGGTGGACCTGGGCTGAATGATATATTTCTCCGTATCTTATTGATTACAGGTGAAGACTGGAAAACAACCAAGGTGCAACTGGGCTGAATGATATATTTCTCCGTATCTTATTGATTACAGGTGAAGACTGGAAAACAACCAAGGTGCACCTGGGCTGAATGATATATTTCTCCGTGTCTTATTGATTACAGGTGAAGACTAGAAAACAACCTATGTGCACCTGGGCTGAATACTATATATTTCTCCGTATCTTATTGATTACAGGTGAAGACTAGAAAACAACCAAGGTGGACCTGGGCTGAATGATATATTTCTCCGTGTCTTATTGGGTACAGGTGAAGACTGGAAAACAACCAAGGTGGAGGCTGGGCTGAATGATATATTTCTCCGTATCTTATTGATTACAGGTGAAGACTAGAAAACAACCAAGGTGGACCTGGGCTGAATGATATATTTCTCCGTATCTTATTGATTACAGGTGAAGACTGGAAAACAACCAAGGTGGACCTGGGCTGAATGATATATTTCTCCGTATCTTATTGATTACAGGTGAAGACTGGAAAACAACCAAGGTGGACCTGGGCTGAATGATATATTTCTCCGTATCTTATTGATTACAGGTGAAGACTGGAAAACAACCAAGGTGGACCTGGGCTGAATGATATATTTCTCCGTATCTTATTGATTACATGTGAAGACTGGAAAACAACCAAGGTGGACCTGGGCTGAATGATATATTTCTCCGTATCTTATTGATTACAGGTGAAGACTAGAAAACAACCAAGGTGGACCTGGGCTGAATGATATATTTCTCCGTATCTTATTGATTACAGGTGAAGACTGGAAAACAACCAAGGTGCAACTGGGCTGAATGATATATTTCTCCGTATCTTATTGATTACAGGTGAAGACTGGAAAACAACCAAGGTGCACCTGGGCTGAATGATATATTTCTCCGTATCTTATTGATTACAGGTGAAGACTGGAAAACAACCAAGGTGCACCTGGGCTGAATGATATATTTCTCCGTATCTTATTGATTACAGGTGAAGACTGGAAAACAACCAAGGTGCACCTGGGCTGAATGATATATTTCTCCGTATCTTATTGATTACAGGTGAAGACTAGAAAAAAACCGAGGTGGAGGCTGGGCTGAATGATATATTTCTCCGTATCTTATTGATTACAGGTGAAGACTAGAAAACAACCAAGGTGGACCTGGGCTGAATGATATATTTCTCCGTATCTTATTGATTACAGGTGAAGACTAGAAAACAACCAAGGTGGACCTGGGCTGAATGATATATTTCTCCGTATCTTATTGATTACAGGTGAAGACTAGAAAACAACCAAGGTGGACCTGGGCTGAATGATATATTTCTCCGTATCTTATTGATTACATGTGAAGACTGGAAAACAACCAAGGTGCAACTGGGCTGAATGATATATTTCTCCGTATCTTATTGATTACAGGTGAAGACTGGAAAACAACCAAGGTGCACCTGGGCTGAATGATATATTTCTCCGTATCTTATTGATTACAGGTGAAGACTGGAAAACAACCAAGGTGCACCTGGGCTGAATGATATATTTCTCCGTATCTTATTGATTACAGGTGAAGACTGGAAAACAACCAAGGTGCACCTGGGCTGAATGATATATTTCTCCGTATCTTACTGATTACAGGTGAAGACTAGAAAACAACCGAGGTGGAGGCTGGGTTGAATGATATATTTCTCCGTATCTTATTGATTACAGGTGAAGACTAGAAAACAACCAAGGTGGACCTGGGCTGAATGATATATTTCTCCGTATCTTATTGATTACAGGTGAAGACTAGAAAACAACCAAGGTGGACCTGGGCTGAATGATATATTTCTCCGTATCTTATTGATTACAGGTGAAGACTAGAAAACAACCAAGGTGGACCTGGGCTGAATGATATATTTCTCCGTATCTTATTGATTACATGTGAAGACTGGAAAACAACCAAGGTGGACCTGGGCTGAATGATATATTTCTCCGTATCTTATTGATTACAGGTGAAGACTAGAAAACAACCAAGGTGGACCTGGGCTGAATGATATATTTCTCCGTATCTTATTGATTACAGGTGAAGACTGGAAAACAACCAAGGTGGGCCTGGGCTGAATGATATATTTCTCCGTATCTTATTGATTACAGGTGAAGACTAGAAAACAACCGAGGTGGACCTGGGCTGAATGATATATTTTGAAGCCCTAAATAAATAAATAGTTAAATAGTTAGTTTATGTTTTTATTTTATTTATCTACATAGGTTATTTTAAGCAAATTATTCAGGAATGCACTCGACACTACCCAATTCTGAGGAAAGTGCTTAGTTATGCAGCTCCTGCGTGACGGACTTTTCTTTGATAAAATTTGGATGGTCGATAGACCATTTCAAATAAATTTTTGTAAATATAATTTTAATTGACAAAAAAGTTAATTTTTATTTAAGGCCCTTAAAATACATGCGTTCTTTAGTGATTAAATTAGTTTACTCTTTAAATGTCCGTCAAGAACGACTTTTGTCCACTTACCCATAAGGACGCCGCACAGTGCGTTTGGCCGATATTGACTAAACTTTGCACACAGGTAGGTAGCTCTTGATCCGGGAAGTCTCGTAGGCTAGGTCAAAAACGTCTACCAGCTGTCTGTCTGTATGTTTGTTCCTTAAACAAATCCACACCGTTTGACCGATTTTGACCAAACTTGGTACACAGGTAGATCTTGATCCGGGGAGTGTCGTAGGCTAAGTCAAAAATGTCTACCAGCTGTCTGTCAGTATGTTTGTTCTTTATAGAAACCCAGACCGTTTGACCGATTTTGACCAAACTTGGCACACAGGTAGATCTTGATCCGGTGGGTGTTATAGGCTAGATTAAAATCGTCTAGGACTCACAGTTCGGAGGTCACGGGTTCGAAACTGTCAACCCGAACAGTGAACGATTTGTGTTATTAGAGTTTAATATTACTTATTTGGTTTCTAATTTATTTTTGCTTTTCTAGATGAAGAAAGTATTTAGATGCAGCAAGGCACGCCGGGTAACAGCTAGTGTTAAATAAAATCTAATCAAACTGTCGTAAAGTAGATGAAATTTCCCTGAAAAAAAAAAGGTTTGTAATGTTACTATGATAATTTTAAATGGGTTCCACGGCGGTTCCATAAACCAAATTCAGGTTATTCATAAAAATGTTTGTTTTTCGGGAATGTTTTACTCGGCCCCCTGAAGGTTTCTAACTCCTCCACTTTCAGGAAAACTTATCCATTTACTAATCTTTAATTATCTAATAGGGAAGTTGACGGTTGCTTGGCTACTCGATATTGACTGATTCAAACAATTTAGCCAGCGATATCTTGTGGTTGGGGATAACATCTAATTCATTGTAAGGATTAGATAAGTCCGAGGATAGAGAATTCCCATGGCAGTCATCTAATTGTCGGTACTTGCTTCGTATCCATATAAGTCAATAAAAGAGAAATTATTTTTATTTGGGATCAAAATAAAAAAGTCCGTCGCGCAGGAGCTGCATAACTAAGCACTTTCCTCAGAATTGGGTATTGTCGAGTGCATTCCTGAATAATTCGCTTAAAATAACCTGTATAGATAAATAAAATAAAAACATAAAATGTTCTACTCTTTTGCATTTTTTATGAGCAGCTGTTTCAATTATTAATTTTGTAATTAATTTCCTTCCAGAGTTTTGTGTATTACTACACTACGTAATAAATACACAAAGCTTAACATTTTCGTCTACTGATCTTGGTGAATAAAATGTAATAAAAATTCCGACTGGTATTAGCAAATACTACTCTGGCTTCAGGGTAAACCCCCCACCCCCCTCCTAATGAACCAATTTAGTTCATTTTTACAACAAATTTTTCTCTTCAGTTGGACCACAACGAATACCTAGTTTCTTTGAAATGTAGCAAAAATTACGACTGTTATTGGCAAATAACTACTTTGGCTCCGGAGTAAACCCCTCCTCCAGATGGACCGATTTTGTTGGCTAACGAACTCGTTTGATGGGGGAATACTATATACCAAATTTCGTGGCAAAAAAAAAAACAAAAACTCACACACACACACACACACACATATATATATATATATATATATATATATATATATATATATATAAAATTTTCACTGGGGTCATTTTTGGTGTCTACTAGGTAAGATCGACAAGTGAACTTTTTTGTTGCACATGAGGCCTACTATCACCCACTGAAAAGATGATACTTTGCATCCTGTATATATATATATATATATATATATATATATATATATATATATATATATTTATTAATTCTTCTAAATGATGACCCAGTATTTTTTACTGGTTCTTGTTTCTTTTTATGGCAGGGGGTCGATAAAGCAGTACACCATTCGTTTTTGTTTAACTACTTTATTTGCTCTATTTTGCCCGACATGTTTCGTGCCTTCGTTCGCACTTCTTCAGGGGCTTTCATATGCAAATTTTTTTTTTTGTAAATCCCAAAATCAAATTCTGTACAATAATAAACATTTATCGTTTCTCTAAATTAATTTACTTTTAATCAAATAATATTATATATATATATATATATATGTATATGTATATATATATGGGGCGAGGTTAGCTCAGTGGTAGACTAATGAACACTCGACTAATGAACTGGAGGAACCAGGTTCAAAACCCGAGCACGCACTAAAGATTTTTATCTTCTAGTGTCGTCGTTCGGGGATTGGAATTGAGGTCCCAGTTCGTCCCTAGGCTCACCCAGCCTTTAATTAATTTATTATTGGGTACCTCCAAAGGGAAAAATCGGAAGCCGGGGCATAGTACTGCCCAAACTATCTCCCTAGCGTGCCGTATGGTCAAGAATCAGATACCTCTGCAGAATCTGCCCCTCTGGGCTTTTATGGCCTGTTATGGGACTGATATATATGCTAATTCCGCCTGAGTGTACTGCCCTCCAGTAACGGACAGGTCGAGAGACTGTAAGAAGCTACTTGCTGAGCGAGGGTAAAGCACTCCCCTCCATTGAGGTGTGGAGGATAACGGAGTGAGGTCTGGTATTTCAGCTTCCTCTTTCTAGAATAGCAGCTCTAGCAATATCGGCGGGAACTAGTTAAACATACAGGTCTAGCGAGGGCTCATTGGTGGTACTGTCATGGATTAGTATCAGTAACGGGTTCGTTGATAGAGGTGTCTACTTGACCGAGAGGAGAATCAGAAGAAGGTCCGGTCCTATACTCTAGTCCTAGAAGTTCCTATTCTGTGGTCCTAGAAGGCACTGGAAAGTCCTATACTGTAGTCCTAGAAGGTCCTATACTGTGGTCTTACACTGTAGTCCTAGAAGGTCCTATACTGTGGTCCTAGAAGGTCATATGCGGTGATCCTAGAAAGTCCTATTCGGTGGTCCTACAAAGTACTATACTGTGATCCTAGAAGGTCCTATACTGTAGTCCTAGAAGGTACTATACTGTGGCCCTAGAAGGTACTACACTGTAGTCCTAGAAGATCCTATACCGTGGCCCTAGAAGGTCCTATACTGTAGTCCTAGAAGGTCCTATACTGTAGTCCTAGAAGGCACTATTCTGTGATCCTAGAAGGTACTATCCTGTGATTCTAGAAGGTCCTATACAATGGTCCTAAAAGGTCGTATGCGGTGATCCTAGAAGGTACTATCCTGTGATCCTAGAAGGTCCTATACAATGGTCCTAGAAGGTCGTATGGGGTGATCCTAGAAAGTCCTATGCGGTGGTCCTAGAAGGTCCTGGACACAGTACATAAGAAAATTCAGATGCAATAATTTGTACTAAACAAATTTCTATGGTTGAGAAGAAAAAGAGTGAAAATCGAGTACTACATGGAATGGATATGTCTTGTCTACGATTTTCGTGTCAGCACGATTTCAAAAAAAAAAAAAAAAAGAAAAAAAAAGTCCACGAGGTGCAGACACTTAGTAAGTATTTGATTTTTAGACATAGTGCACGCTGAGGAGATAGCTTGGTCAGTACTATGCTCCGGTAGCCTGATTTCCCCTTTCGCAGGCACCAATTAACTTAATTAGGAGCGATCTGGGACCCCGAAACAAACCCTAGAACGACAAAACTAGAAAATAAAATCTTTAAGAAAAAATCTTAAATCACGAACATTGGCCACTGAGCCAAACACGCCAGCAATTATTAAAAAGGTAGAATTCTCGTTTTTGGTCTAATTTAGGCTTTATGTCAACCCAAAGTTCGGGCCTCTGGAGTTTTGATGGACGACAAAAATTCCTATTAAAATAAGTTTTAATAATATTTTACTTCCTCTACTTATTTATATATATATATATATATATATATATATATATATATATATATATATATATATATACTGATTTGAATAATGACGGAAAGAAATGTAAATAAAAATTAAAGAGAAAAATTCGTCTGAAAATATCGCATAACTGTTTTATCTTCAATGAGAAAATAATTTTTTTGCCATTTCACCTTAGATTTTACCGCCTATGATGATAACCTGATTAGATATAGATAATGATAACATTCTCCTGATAACCAAAACACTCTTCTTACACATCATTCATGATGTAAGGTAAAGTAGGTCAGTCGCACAGGCTCGGCGGTGGCCTACTTACACACAGCCGGGAAAATCAATTCCTCAACTCAGACAAAAATATAAAAATAAACAATTTTTTCTATTTTAATACACATCGTTCGTTTCACAACGATTTTTATGGCCTTATCCAATCATTAAAAGTAAAAACATGAAATGAGTAAGCCCATTGATAACACCTGATAAGGGATACAAGAACAGAAAATCACTGTATCAGTTAAAAAAATCGCATTCCATTAACTTATTCTTACCACTAAAAGAGTATGCATATTAATAAACCTCAAGATTTTTTTATGAAACTATTTTATCCTGATATCACATCAATATAAAATGCTTATTTTATAATCTAGCAATTTATTAGCCAAAACCTAAGTTTCTATAGGATTCTAACAACTCACCACTTGTCCAGATGAATCTCCCATATCCAGATAAAAATTAGATACACACAAAAATGAGTTAACATTCACTAATAGAGAGAAAAGACGATCCGTAACGCACCCCTACTCATAATCCCATTTCACTGAACCGAAATCTACAGTCTTCAATGAAGACTAAATCCCTACTTACATTAATCAACGGTAGAGCGCTCTTTTCAAATCTTTTATACCGCTTTTTATTAATTTTGGTAATTTTAGTAGTTAATATAGTAGTAAAGGACAAAAATATTATTAACAATAATTTTATATTATTTTTTTGTGTGTAACTTTATTGGATAGGAGTGAATTTGCTCGGATTTTTTAAGTGTTATAACCTGCTTTATTGAGCCTTTCAATCCAGGATTCTCATCAATTTTATTTAATTAAACCAATTGAACTGAGTTTTAGAATTTTTATTTTTACAAATGGCTTGATTTTCTTGATAATTCTTAATACTAAAAAATTTGACGTAAGAACCATCTGATTGTATTATGGTGTCCTTCATGGTTGCCGAGGACTGTAGTTTTTGTGTTTATAGTGCGATTTCCCAACTGAAAGCCTGCCTATTGAATATACTTTCGAATATTAGATATAAGCAAACATTTACAGCGAGGTAGTTTCACCGTATCAACATTTACTTGGCTTAGTTTGACCGTCTTTGTATACTGACCGCACCCACGCAATCAGTATATTCGGATTCTGATTAATGGTAATTTTCGCCGGGTATTTTTATGACTGCTATGTTATTGGAGTTTAATAGCGGTAAAATGATTTCTACGATACTCTCTGACAATGTCTTCACTTCCATTCTTCATTTACAACTCAGCAAATGTATACTCTAAGGTGAGCAGACTTTTTATTTTGATTGACATTTTGCAAAAAAAAAATCATTTTCCTATTGGCAAATACATTGAAACCATGTCCAATCATTTTGTCCTTTAAGAATGTTGGCAATCCCCACATTATTACATTGAATTTTCATTATACTTCAGCTGCCTTTACAACTTGTTAATATTCAGTGTAGTAAATCTAATATTCAGTGTAGACAATGTTATTTGTAATGTTCTTCTCACTGAAACAAATTGTATATATGTATACAATTGTGAAATCCATTATATAATTAAGATTTATAAAAAGTTTGTTATCGATTTGCAACAACAAGAGTTGCAATACTTCCAAATATTAAAGCACTTGACTCTGATTTATATTCTACTTTCACAATGTTTGTTTTCAATTTATTTTACATTTAAGAATACTTGTTTATCTTTGGCAAACAGAAGAGCATATTCTATTTATTTTCTTAAATTCATCTATGCTTGATCGAATTTCATCCACGAAGAAATGAGTGAAGTAAATAAAAACTTACATAAAAGTGAAGATAAAGCAATTAATCGTGTCTTTGATATTTTTATCGTTTTATTAACAATAAAATACAATAATTATTAACGAATATGTTTTATGTTCAGTCTCAACAAGCTTCTACTAATTTCATAGAGTAGAATTTGTTTCTAGAAATTATTGTTGGTTATGTTTTTGATCTATTGATGTTAAGCTATCTCTAATTATTCAGAATAATGTGCTATCTTCAATTTTACTAATTTTCATTCATAATTTTTTATATTCAACAATCAATTACTTTAATGGGAGATAGGACCAAAAATACTCACATAACCTTCTCTGTAATTATAACCTCCCTCCTTGAAATGATCCATTTTCTTTCAAATATAGCAATAATACTGATGAGCATTTGTTAAATTGTGGCATTGTTGGCCCATTTCATATCTTTGGTTGTAAAGGAAAATTGTCCACCATAAAATTATTTCTATTTGTTGTATAACAAGAGTTTGTAGGTTCATTTTGTCCTGATTTAACTCACTCTTTTAAAGCTTGAATTAACTGAGATAAAATTGAGTTGGCGGTTGAATGTGTGAA
The DNA here is from genome assembly GCA_946811695.1 of Gonocerus acuteangulatus. Classification (NCBI taxonomy): domain Eukaryota; kingdom Metazoa; phylum Arthropoda; class Insecta; order Hemiptera; family Coreidae; genus Gonocerus; species Gonocerus acuteangulatus. Next base: position 10,116,091 of record OX328131.1, read on the forward strand.
AGTTCTTCTAACATAAGTTCATATTAAAATATTGACTAAACTAGCGACAAGCGGAGCTAAGAGGAATCTGAATTTTCATAGGATATTTCTTGTTTGAAAAATATGTATCTGAGGTTTCGTAGTAAATTTCCTAAACAAACATTTTATCAAAACGTGATTTTTTATAGAATGTCTAGGGTGTGGAAATAAAGTTTTTTATGCGGTGGGTATTACAAAGTTTGCCACAGGTCTTGTAGTACTTTGGAGTCTGTTAGGATTGTGTGTCAATCAAATGTTTCTTGGACCTCTCCCCCTTCAATTATCTTTTCCTGTTGTAGATCATTAGACGAGTATTTGAATTGGATGAATTGATATGGTATTTACATTCTAATCGCCAATACGCTTGCTTGCCTTAGGGAATGAGTTAGGGTGCGTTTACATCTGACACTTCCCGTAGGAAATATATCTCAGGTTTCGGATAGATAATTATTATATCCGAAACCTGAGATATATTTCCTGCTAGAAATGTCAGATGTAAACGCATCCTTATTGCTTGTGATAGAAATATATATCTCAGATATAAATTATTACCATTTTTCATTAGTTAAAAGTTCTGTCTGACATAAATATCCTGCAATAACTGTCAGATGTAAATGCACTTTTAGGGGACGGATGGGCTTTCTTGTTAGCATTTCAACTTATGCTGGAACAAGGTACCATAGAACTCAGTTGAAGAGGCCTTTATTGCCCTGTTTTTTTTTTGTTTTTTTTTTATGGTGCATCGACATCTAGGCCATTAACGCCGACATCCAAGGGGCAGTGAGGAATTTTCTCAACGAGCTGTGAGATGAGAAAATTCTTGCTCCCGGTGGGAATCGAACTCACCAACTCCCGCATGGGAAACTAAGGCGTTAGCCACTAGACCATGGGGAGACCCTTTATTGCCTTGTTATCCATTTTCCTCCCAGTGTTCCTTGTGACTATCTACAACTTGCAGAAATATCCAACTCTTGTCTATGTCTGTAAGGTAGATAGCATGACATCTAGAATGTCTATTAGCCTGTTTTCCATCTTCATCCAAGTGTTCTTTGTGACTATCTGAAACTTGTAGAAATATCCAACTCTTGTCTACATCTGTAAGGTAGATAGCATGCCATCTGGAATGTCTATTGTCCTGTTATCCATCTTCCTCCCAGTGTTCCTTGCGACTATCTACAACTTGCAGAAATATCCAACTCTTGTCTACATCTGTAAGGTAGATAGCATGCCATCTAGAATGTCTATTAGCCTGTTTTCCATCTTCATCCAAGTGTTCTTTGTGACTATCTGAAACTTGTAGAAATATCCAACTCTTGTCTACATCTGTAAGGTAGATAACATGCCATCTGGAATGTCTATTGTCCTGTTATCCATCTTCCTCCCAGTGTTCCTTGCGACTATCTGCAACTTGTAGAAATATCCAACTCTTGTCTACGTCTGTAAGGTAGATAGCATATCATATAGAATGTCTATTGTCCTGTTGTCCATCTTCCTCCCAGTGTTCTTTGCGACTACCTGCAACTTGCAGAAATATCTAACTCTTGTCTACGTCTGTAATGTAGATAGCATGGGAACTGGAACCTCTATCACTCTGTTATCCACATTAATCCAAGTGTTCCTTGCGACTGTCTGCAACCTGAAGAAATATCCAACTCTACGTCTCTAAGGTAGATAGTATGGCATGTGTAACATTTCATCATGATTAGATTTACTCCCAGGATGGAATGAGAGATCTATATGTTCTTCACCTCCTCTAGCCTTCTACTTACCTTAACATTTTGAAACTTGCACCTCTTCTCTACTAGATGAATTTACTGTTGTACACTTTGTTCCATAAAGTTACCTGATGTTCGTATAACTAAGTGACCTGTAAAAGCAATGCATTCGTAAATGATCTCCTTCCTTAAAATGAGCATACCGCCACTGATAACTTTCTGAATTTAGTGTCATCTTCTTTATTCATTTAGACTCCTTGAAACCCCTGTGAATATTCTCATGAAATATCTTGATGAGTTTGTTTATATTCTGAAACCATAGGATACCAAGATACCGTTGGCATGTGTGATATGCAGGGTGTAAAAAAATCATGATTTTTTTAGAAAAATCAAAAAAATCGGATTTATTTGATTTAAATCAGATTTTTTTTATTTAAATCGGATTTTTTTTATTTAAATTGTTTTTTTCTAATAAAACCGGATTTAAAAAAGAAATAAGTATAATAAATGTATCTAGTCTGTATAAAGAGCTGGTTATTACCTAGTTGTTCATTATATGAACCTGTAACTAAAATATTTGTTTATTTACAACGCAAATAATGAAATAACTATTCTAAACTATTTTGTCTTAAGTGGATAATTTTTGGAGAATAGAAGAATTGGTGGATCACATATACAGGGGCTGAAGTTGTTTTATATTTTGAGACCGGAATTTCTGTAAATTTAAAGATTTAAATTGATGAAAATCAGTAATTTTTGGCGATTAGACATTAAATTTAAATGTACAGAAACTCTGGTCTCAAAATATAGGATAATTTTGACCCTTGTATATATAATGGCTTAATTTTCAAATTTTAAAACAAAGATTTTAAAAATGAAGCTTTACAGAAATATCAATCACTGTGGAACGGATGTTATTGTATTTACATATTTTTTTTTGTGATTCGTAAATCGTTAAGTATTGATGTAATTCTGCACGTTTTAAGTGATTTTAAAGTACCTATTTAAGCAGTTTTATATTTTACATATTTTGTCAAAACTCCATATTTTTACATATTCTGCCATAAATACATATGTTTGCTACATATTTTAATATTCTTTTTATTTTGTAATGGAAGAAATAAAGGAAAACGGAGAAAGAAAATAAAACTTTACCCATTGAGTCTAGGTGACTGTCTCTTTTCTAATTCCAAGAAGGTGGCTGTATATGTACTATGTCAATACTAGGTACAAAAGGCATGTTGTTAGTGGATAGCATTAGAATCATACGAGAGTAATAGAGGAAATCCAGGGTTTAGAAGGAAATACTTGGAATAAATTAAAAATAAAGTGAAAAGACAGTCTAGAAAAAACCCTGGGTGGAAAAATATCCACATTATTGTGGATATCCATAGTGGCAAAACGATTAACAGTTGAGCTGAATCCCACTCTTCAGAGCAGTTGATTGTTGCCTTCAAATACACACCAGTGACTTTACAGTCCAGGCAACGAACAGTTATAGATGGACATTTTTGGAAAAAAATTTTTGACTTTGTAACTTTGTTTGGGCTGGATAGGAGGTGAACATATCAAAAGTCCCCGCCCGTAGCCTTTGTTCCGGGGGAGGGGGGGTTTAGAAGTTCCCATTTTTCGGGTTTTCACTTATATCTCGGAAACCCTGCGTCGTGCCTATCTCTTTAATCTTAAACTTAAAGGTACAGATGCAGAATTAAAAACGAAGAAAGAATAGACAAGAATGGTCAAGTGAGGGTAGGCCCTAGGGACAAAAATAACGACGAAATGTTGAAATGGCTGAAAAAAAGGCAGAACTAGTTAGATTTAAGTTAAAAAAATAAACTAAAGTTAACAAAAAATATATAATAATATTTTTTTTAATAAAATCAATTGGTTTAAAGGGTCTTTTTGCGAAGACCACATCCAGTTACTTTTGAAGTAGCAGTAGTGATTGTATCTGTGATTCAGCGCATGCACATAACTCCTTCCTATTGGAAGATTTCGATGACCAATTGCATTGTTTCTTGCTGGGAGTAAAGTAACCTTCAACAGTGAATTAGCTTTTGTTTATGAAAGAGCTCTGCTTATGCTTGGCGATGTTCCTGACAAAGAAAAAGGGATTGGTTTCTTACTCGGAAAAATTAATGGAATATTATTAATTTTAGCGAGTTGGATAGACTAGATTCGCTACAATTAATATAATTCTATTAATTGCGAGTTGGATTCACTAGAGATTTGATATCTTCTTGAGCGAGCAGAGCGTAGCATAGCGAGCGGGAACGCATAGCATGTAATGCTTAATAAAGGTAAAATATCCATAAACCAGAGAGAAAGAGAAAAGGAATAAAAATATGTTTGTTTAGAAATATCGTTGTTTGTTATCCTTCATAACCTGCTAAACAGTCAACTTTAATGCTTAATAACCTTTTTCATAGTTGAGAGAATTGATTTTGATCATATTAACCTTTTTATTAATAAATATTTCTTGCCATTATCTAATATGGATTATAACCGTAGATAACGAGTCAAGTAGTAGTAAATAACCAGCAAAGAACCTATTAGCTAATCAGTAAGCTTATCAGCGAGTACGAGTAACTGTTATAAATCACTACTCCTACTTCAAAAGTAACTGGATGTGGTCTTCGCAAAAAGACCCGGTTTAAATCAATGTTTTTTTTTAATGAAATCAATTGATTTAAATCAATGATTTTAATCATGATTTAAATCGCTGATTTAAATCAATTGATTTAAATCGTTGACACCCTGGTGATATGGAATAATGTTCTCACAATATATCTACCCTCTAGGGGAAATGGGACTGGTTTACCCTTTCATTGTTGACGAACGAAAGGACTCGCAGCTCCCAGTAAGCTCTCATGGAAATGAATCTGAATAAATATCTCCAAAATCTTCGTCTGTGATATCCTGGAGCATTTGCCTTATCTCTTTGTCAGACCAAAAATGAGAGTGAGAATCGCTCAACGTCACTCATATCTAAGGAGGCTATTTATACAGACCGCACTAAACCATCCAAATTATGACTGAAAAATATAAACAGCAACAATATGGCTGGATGGACAAATCCGAGTATGACCTTTCAAATAGGCGGTGAGGCGCACCAGCTTCAACCTCCAACAATTACCCATAACAATGTCGATTGTAGAACTTTGTGTTGTTTTTTTATTAGATAGTAATATACTTGCACAATGCATAAATTCAATTAATATACGAAGAAGATTTGATGAAATTGAAAATTATATATTTGAAGAACCGGGTGAAGCTCTATTTGTAAATAATAAAATCAACACGACTAGCAATTTAAAGATAATTCAGATATAAAGCCTTTGTCACATTATCCTTAAGAGAAAAATTATTAGTCATTACGGATTATAAACATTCACAGAAAATGCAGTGTATTATTTCATTATGAGAAACTACAAACGAGGCTAGTATGGGCCACAAGTTAACTCGTGTGGAGCGTCTGGGGACCTGCAAGTCCAACATGAGTTAACTCGTTCAGAGCAACAAAAGGGTTAAGGCCCTGTAGGATTAGCACCATTTGGTCCTGTACCGTCTTCACATTATTCAGAATATTTGTGTATCAGTCTCTTGCCTCCTTGTGAAAATGATCCCCTATTTTTTCAATTATATCACAATATTTTCTTATAAACATTATCTAACCTGTACAGGTGACATGAGACTACCTTCATTCAGAATGATCAAGTTCAATTTTGGCTATATGCCATTACATTCAATCCTGTGAAACCTGTAGATAAACCGCCCTAAAAATCTGTCTTATTAGTGAATGTTAAAATTGAAGTAAATAATATTTGTTCATCTAATAATCCAGCATCAAGAAAGTGCATCTGGCACCGTTTCGAGTGTTCTACTGTTTCATGTTATCTTGGAAGGAGCATCAAGAAATCACAAACCTTCACTTGGACAAATAAGTGAACGGAAATCTTTATGAACTCAAACAACTGTATCAAATTTAAGGATATGATCTGCCAAATTAAATAAAGTACTAGAATTTTGTTGAAAACAATTTTGCAATGAAGTTAGTACAGTAAAGGAACTCAACCTTACAAATAAATTCTTGAGTGCTTTCAGGTTGTCCTTAGCTCTATTAAATTTATTATATCTCCGTGATTATCAGCATTTCCTTGAATAGTCAGTTTTTGTGGATCTAATTATAACTTTACAAAAAAAAAAAAAAAAAAAAAAACCACAAGGCCTGTAACTTTACAAAACCTTTTCTTTATTTCCTAGGTCTCCAAATTCCTCTCTTTTTAGCACTTTCAGAAAGAATTGATGTATTGAGGTTGCAGTCATGAAAGAATTTTTGAAAAAATGCCTCCAAATTTTCATCGATCTTGCCTACTTGATATCAAAAACGGCCCCCATTTAAGTTTATATATGTTTGATCTTTGAATTTTTGTTATTGACTGAAGTTCAAAAAATAAAAAAAACTTCACTAAATAGGTACAATAACTTTATTTATTTGGTACATGTTAAATAAGATCATTGTACACCGGATGTGCAGCTCGCTCTTAGGACAATTTTTATTTCGAGGACCATTTCTATGGATTGAGCTCCTTGTGTGGAATGTAAGGTAAAATGAAAATACAGATCATTTTTAGATTTTTTGTTACACAGTAAAACCAATGCTAAATTTTGTTTTCCTGTACTTGACAGATTTCATTAGTTCAAGAAAAATCATATTTCGACGACTAGTTTACTCAGAAAATCTGATAATTGCTCATTACTTGTTATTGCACACACTGTGTACAGGCCGTCTCGTAGCCTCGGAAATCAATTGTAAACAAGGTGTGCAATCGGTCTCGAATGGGTTAAGCAAATTATTATTCACGAATGCAGTGTACACTACGCACCTTTTTGAAGATTGTGTTTAGTTATGCAGCTCCTGTGTGACAGCCTTTTAAGATAGAGATGACTAGGAATCTCCAAACTGTTAGAATTAGAACAATTGTTCTTACACTTCTTGTCAGTTACTGAAACGTGATTGCTTTTATTGAAAAACACTAGTTTCCTAAGATTCACTAACTCGAGCCCATAATCTGTTCTAATACGTGCTAAATTAGCACTGTATGTAATTGCTTTTGATAGCATCAGTTTTTAGTTTACACGAGCCTTAATAATACAACGTAATACATATCACTGCTAGTCTCAATAAGTGTCATAACTAAATACAATGACCTTTTTACATTTTCTAATATAAAAATGTTTTATTTTCTAATTTTAGCAAAATAAATAAATATTTTACAAACAAAGACCATTTTTAGAAAAATGAACGAAATTGGGATTATTTATTTATTCATGGAGCTTCACAATAGCAAGGTGATTTGCTCACATAAAAATAATAAATAAAAACTGTATGAAGGGTAAAGAAAATAAATTCAGTATATTCAATTCCTGAAAAAAAAAATTAATAATTGTGATTAAATTAATTAAATTGTGATTAAAAAATATTGAAAGTGGAATACTGGGCTCTAAGAAAAGATGAACACACAGAAATGATGTGTCCAACGTACCCCAACGAGGGTGAAATAAAAGAATCTATTTTTTATTATATTTTTTTATATCTATTTTTTATTATATTTTTTCTTATTTTTATCCGTGGGGCGCGTGTGTCGGCGGGACCAAGCCCATCGCTCCCGCCAACACACGCGCCCCACCTCCGTGGTGCGCGTGTGTCGGCAGGGGGGCGATGGGCTTGGTTAGGGTTGAGGACGAGCCCCCCCCCCATGCGGTCTGTGAAGGTTTGGTTGCCCTGGCACCAGCAAGCACACCTTCTATCATAGACCTGGCAGCCAGTCACCAGATGCGGGCCACTAAGGTAGAACTGGCACGGGGGACTCTACTCGACCTTGGCTGGGTCCGCCTCCCGCTGGCCTCGGGCTCTGTCTCTGCTTTCGATGCTACCAACGGACCGGCCAAGAGGCATAAATGACCCAATAGTGGTTGAATGGCCTTTAAACACCAAGGAAAAAAAAAAAAAAAAGAATCTATTTTTTGAGCTTTGCATCCCAAATTTAGCTAAGTTTAAGTAATCAGGAATTTGTTTTATATTGTGTATTAAATTATATGAAAACAATAAATATAAGGAATTAAGAATATAAAAATATGTCTTTATTCAAGGAATAAAAATGTATATGAGATCGTATCATCTTGTAATTTGTAGATATGTTTTACAGAATAATCGAAAAATGAAGGTGTGAAAGGGTGTCAACGATTTAAATCAATTGATTTAAATCGTTGATTTAAATCATGATTAAAATCATTTGATTTTTTTAAAAAAAAAATCATTGATTTAAATCAATTTTTTTCCTAAAAAAAATATTGATTTTATTAAAAAAAGTATTATATATATATATATATATATATATATATATATATATATACACACACACACACACACATACACATTTAACTTTAGTTTATTTTTTTAACGTAAATCTAACTAGTTCTGCCTTTTTTCAGCCATTTCAACATTTCGTCTTTATTTTTGTCCCTAGGGCCAACCCTCACTTGACCGTTCTTATCTATTCAAAGTCTGTTTCTTTTATGACCCTTTCTTTGTTTTTAATTCTGCAAATAAATCTCCTTTTAAGTTTAAGATAAAAGAGATTGGCAGGTAGTGTAATTGGTAATTAGTGGAAGTCTTCGTTGGCCTTAAAATATTGTATTTCCTCAAAAGAACTGTTAATAATAGAGCAGCTTATGACAAGAAAGGCAACTTCTGCAGGGGTTGAAAGAATGTTTTCAACCCTTGTTTTTGTTCACAGTCAAATGAGAAACTACCTAATTAGATGTGAAAAGGCTGACAAACTGTTTTTTTTTTTTCAGAGCTTTAAATAAATAATATTACAGTTAGTGTACGTTATAAATAGGGAACGGATGTTCATGTAATATAAAATTCAAAAAATGTACATATATATTTAACTATTTATAATAAAAAATTGAAAATATTTAGTAAACAAATACCTTAAACACTATAAAATATGGAAAAGAAAAGCATAAATAATAAGTAGGAACTCTGTTATTATTAATGGAAAGAACAAAAGTATAGAAGAATTTGACTATAACCGTTTAAAATATTGAAAAATAAAGCATAAATAAAAATTAGGAACCCATTATAAAAGGTGGAAAAGTTGAAAATGTCTAAAGATGAACATTATATTGGAAGATTGTTTGCTACATCTTGAATTTTGAAATTTTTAAACGTGAAATGATGCCGATCTGATCTGAGTATACTTTTAAAGCGACTGAATTATCTTTCAACATCTACTAAAGCCTCTGGTGTGTATTTTAAGGCTACAATCAACTGCTCTGAAGAGTGGGATTCAACTAAACTTAATTTTTTTGCCACTATGGATATCTCCAATAATGTGGATATTTTTCCATCCAGGGGTTTATTCTAGACAGTCTTTTTACTTAATTTTTAATTTATTCACAGTAGCTCCTTCTAAAACCTGGATTTTCTCTATTACTCTCGTATGATTCTAATGCTATCCACTAACAACATGCCTTTTGTACAGGTTATCACAAAAATAATGGTCATCCATTGGCCAGAATATTCTCCAATGCAAGATCGGAAAAAATAATCCCCATATTAACCCCCGCAAAATTGACCTTGAAATGTTATTCCAAGGTCAAATTTTTTTATTGCATATTTCAAAACTGCGAGTCATGAGGAAGAAAAAAGTCAACGGCACCATAGGTCAGAAATGACCATTAACAGCGTATACGTGGGCCATTCTATTACAATCGACAAATGGTGGCCAATTTTGATAATTTTTTTTCTTTAGCATGTTCTAACATTGCCTTACGAAAAAATACCTCGTTTGATTTTTTTAAAAAAAGCATCTTCCAGTATAAAAAAATGTAAGTATATTGAACAACGGCCCTCACAGCGGCAATCATTGGAGGACCAGAACGCATATTTTACAATTTACAGAAATGCCTTCATGAGGTTATTCTCGAAGTTTATCAGGAGCTCCTGGCCATAAGCTTTTAACCAATCGCTGAAATTAATCATTAAGGATTTCCCAGGTCGTGTATGAATTTCATGAAGCAGCCAGTCCTCGAGTCGTTCTTAGAATAGAGGATAGAATAATTGTCCTTGCCCGTGTGCAGGAAAAAAAGTTTCTTCCTAAAAAAAAACATTAATAAGTAAGATTAAGATAAACTTTCTTCCATCCACAATACCCGCTGGAGGAAGTCTGGATGACGTTCCAACATGTCCAGCACCCACCTGCAAAACAATGCTCTCTGCTCCTGATCCCCAGGCCTCAACTCCTGAACTTGCTGTAATCTGAAGGAAGACGTTCGTCCCGAAGGAAGTTCTGGTCATCCAATGATTGCCGCTGTGAGGGCCCGTTGTTCAATATACTTACATTATTTTATACTGGAAGATGCTTTTTTAAAAAAAATCGAACGAGGTATTTTTGTGTAAGGCAATGTTAGTAGAACATACTAAAGAAAAAAAATTATCAAAATCGGCCACCATTTGACGATTGTAATAGAATGGCCCACGTATACGTTGTTAATGGTCACTTTGACCATAAGAAGTCATTTCTGACCTATGGGGCTGTTGACTTTTTTCTTCCTTATGACTCGCAGTTTCGAAATATGCAATAAAAAATTTTGACCTTGAATAACATTTCAAGGTCAATTTTGCGGGGATTACTATGGGGGTTATTTTTTCCGATCTCGCATTGGAGAATCATTTGGCCAACGGATGACCATTATTTTTGTGACACCCTGTACCTAGTATTGACATAGTACATATACAGCCACCTTCTTGGAATTAGAAAAATCAGTTACCTAGACTCAATGGGTAAAGTTTTAGTTTTTTTCTCGGTTTTCCTTTATTTCTTCAATTACAAAATTAAAATATGTAGCAAACATATGTATTTATGGCAAAATATGTAAAAATATGGAGTTTTGACAAAATATGTAAAATAAAAAACTGTTTAAATACTTTTAAAACACTTAAAAGGTGCAGAATTACATCAATACTTAGGATTTACGAATCAGAAAAGAATATGTAAATACAATTACATCTGTTCCCTAGTGATTAATATTTCTGTAAAGCTTCATTTCTAAAATTGTTGTTTTAAAATTTGAAAATTAAGTCATTATATATACAGGGGTCGAAATTGTCCTATATTTTGAGACCAGAGTTTCTGTACATTTAAATTTAATCGCCGAAAATTAATGATTTTTGTTGATTTAAGTCTTTAAATTTACAGAAATTCCGGTTTCAAAATATAGGTCAACTTCAACCCCTGTATATATGATCCGTCTATTCTGCTATGCTCCCAAAATTATCCACTTAAGACCCACCACTTTAGAATAGTTATTTTATTATTTGCTTTGTAAATAAACAAATATTTTAGTTACAGGTTTTATAATGAACAACTAGGTAATAACCAGCTCTCTATGTAGACTAGGTACATTTAAAAAGTCTGATTTCTTTTTTAAAGCTGTTTTTAGTAAAAAAATTCAATTTAAAAAAAAAAAATCCGATTTAAATAAAAAAAATCTGATTTAAATCAAATAAATCCGATTTTTTTTTATTTTTTTTTAAAAATTCATGATTTTTTTACACCCTGATAATACGTTATCGTATATTGAAAAATTACATTCCAACTTCTTCATTAGAATAAAGAATATTGTGAAGAGATAGTCGACCGTTGGGAATGAGTAGGTGTAGATGATCGGGGTTCGGTCATGTTTTCTTACTTTTTTTTAAACTAAAATTAATTATATTTCTGCCAACCTTTCGGCTTGACTTACAAGCCTTCTTCTTTATTTCTTAGGTCTCCACAAAAATGAGAGGGAGAACAGTTCTATGTCGTGGAGGCTACATCTCTGGGCTAAAAGTCAAACTGAAACATTAGCAAATATAACTTATTTTAGTTTAAAAAAAAAATAGTTTTATTGTACATATGACCGACATATATATATATATATATATATATATATATATATATATATATATATATACATATATATACATATATATATATATATATATATATATATATATATATATATAAATATATATATACATATATATATATATATATATATATATATATATATAAATATATATAAATATATATATATATAAATATAAAGGCTACTAGATTCAAGACCAAGTACTCTGGTACTAAATAGGTCATTTGTATTTACGTAAATTCATATCTATTCTTACAAGGGCCCTGGTACTTCATTTTTAACCCTGCAGGGTTAGAGAAAACCCGGGGTTTTAAGAAAAAGCCCAGCCCACCTGGGCCTACCCCCAACTCAGGTTTTTTCAAAAAACTTTCAAATCTTGATATTTTATTTTAAACTAGCTGTTACCCGGCGTGCTGTGCTACCCCTACTTTCTGCATCTAGAAAAGCCCAAATAAATTAGAAACCAAATAAGTAATATTAAAATCTAATAACACAACTCTATAACTGTTCGGGTTCACAGTTACGAATGTGTGACTTTCGAATTGTTAGTCCTAGACGATTTCAACCTAGCCTATAACACTCCCAGGATCAAGATCTACATGTGTGCCAAGTTTGGTCAAATACGGTCAAAAGGTGTGGATTTTTACAAGAGACAAACAGACAGACAAACAGTTGATAGACGTTTTTGAACAGTCCCCATATCAAGACCTGTTCATGTGGTACGGAACAAACACGATGAACATCAAAAGACTTCAGACTTTACAAAACAAAGTGCTGCAGATTGCGACCGACACCACTTGATTCGTTCGAAACACCTGGCTACATCGAGAGCTGGGAGTTGATTTAATCCCATTTCACATCGAAGAACTGACTCGAAGGTATCAAGACAAACTGCCTCTTTCTTCAGCTGCCACGATTTACCATCTTGGAGAACCTACAGCCTGATGCCTAAAGCCAAGGCTGTATCAAGACATTTAGGTTTTAATTTTTTTTATTTATTTATTTGTAAAGAGTTATTTATTTTCTGTTGGTTTTCTTTTTCTTCCAATTTCTTATTAAAAAAACGTAGTTTTATGAAGATACCACACAACCGAACCCTGACTATATACAGGGTGTCCCGTAAATGTCTAGTCATGTTGTGGGAGGTGATAGAGGACCTTTAGGGGAACAAAAAATGTTCTATGACGATTTTCCGAATTCTCACACATAAGGGTAAACGTAAAAATGAATGAATGTAAGTATGTCTATCTTACCAAAAGAAAGATATTCTAGATTTCCTGACATTTTCTGGATATTTCTTACCAGCGTTACTCCTCAATGGGCAGGATCTGAGATTTCCGAGTTTTAGAAAACTTCCTCATTTAACCAGCTTTCCATTCATGTATCATAACCCTGTTTTATTGAAGTATGTGAACGATTTACGAACAAAAGTTTTAAAAAAAAACATGGATCTGTGAAAAGAAAATTAAATTTTTTTCTTCAGCTAATTCTAAAAGCTCAAAAGAAATATTTATTTTTATAAATATATACTTAAATATTAAGTAAATTTTACTTAAAACAATATAAAAAAATTACTTTAACGAAACTAAAAAAAAATCCTAAAACAGTAAATAAATAAAATTAACCTCAAAAATTATTATTTTTACCTGGATCAAGCATTTGAACACATTTTTACAGGGATATCTACACCTTATTTATTAGGGATGGGATATTTAATTAACACAACAAACACACATGGGCTTACGAGAATCCCAGTGCGGCTCACAAGCGTAGATTCAGTATCAATTCAAGATAAAGCATTTGTCTTCTAATTGTAAATACCTGTAAAAATGTGTTCAAATGCGTGATCTAGGTAAAAATAATAAATTTTGAGGTTAATGTATGGTTGAGGTTCAATAATGGCCACTTCCTGGACCTAGTATTAGTTACTGTAATTAACAAATTCAAAATAAATGTGTATTTTATTTATTTACTGTTTAAGGAATTTCTTTACGTTCGTGGAGGTAACTTTTTTATTGTTTTATGTAAATATTTACTTAATATTTAAGTAAATATTTATAAAAACAAATATTTCAATAACACAGGGTTGGGATACATAAATGGAAAGCTGGTTAAATGAGGAAGTTTTTCTGAAACCCAGAAATCTCAGATCCTGCCCATTGAGAAGTAACGCTAGTAAAAAAATATCAAGAAAATGTCAGGATATTTAGAATAGCTTTCTTTAGGTAAGATAGACATACTTACATTCAATCATTTTTACGTTTACTCCCAACTAGTCTTATAGTAAATTTACTCAGCTTTCAATTGAATTCACTTCCTTTCTAGTAGAACCACCTGGGACGGAGCTACAACGATTATTCTTCTAAAAACCACGCTTGTCTCGACAAAACAATAAAACGACATTTTCTCCCTTATGTGTGAGAAATCGGAAAATCGTCATAGAACATTTTTGTTCCGCTAAAGGTCCTCTATCACTTCCCACAATATGACTAGACATTTACGGGACACCCTGTATATCTACCTTCGCAATGCAATTGTTAGGGTACGTTTACACCTGACACTTCTCGCAGGAAATATATCCGACGTGTCGTATAGATAATTATCATAATTATTATATCCGACACCTGAGATCTGACACTTCTCGCAGGAAATATAGATATATTTCCTGCGAGAAGTGTCAGATGTAATCTTATTGCTCGTGATATATATATATATATATATATATATATATATATATATATATATATATATATATATATATATATATTTCAGACATAAATATTTTGCAGTTTACATTAGTTACAATTTCTGTCTGACATAAATATCCAGCAATAACTATCAGATGTAAACGCACTTTTAGAAGGACAAGAAGATCCTTATTCTTGTCAACCTTCATGATAAAACATTAGAAATCTGTTTAGTTCTCTACACGTATTAGTCATTTGGAACAAACCATCTACTCACTTATTTTTTCTTTTCAAGCAACCATAAACAAATGGGCTGGTATACAAAAACAGCCTTGATGGTATCTGTATGTTACTGTTCGTGAACAATAACTACACTATAATTTATTACTGAAAATAATACTTATAAATCTATGCTCTCACGCTATTGCCCCTCCCGAGGAATTGCAAACCTTGGAGGCTTATTATTGTAAGGACTTATGGAGAAGGAGTTTTATGTAAATTAAAAATCCTTTAGCGTCCTCACAGTTAAGTGGATAAATATATAGATTATTGAAGGAAAGAAGTACATGAAATTAAAATAAATTACTAGTTATCGTACATATTGAAGCAGATTGATTCATAAGTCCAGCTCTTAGAACATTAATGACTACTTTTCAATTTATGTCATTTTTATTTTTTCTCTGTTTGTCTAGGTAATAACACTGTTCTGCACGAAAATTCTCCTTCAAACCAAAACATGCTTTCTTACTGTTTTCAAATGTGCTGAACACGAATTTGAAGTCAGATTCTGTCTATCACGCACAGTTTCTTGAGAAATTCTAGTTTTTATTCAAAAATGTGAGTTTTTTGTAAATTTGACGAATTTTTTTTGGCATCAAAACATAGTGAAAAAAATTCAAAAGCCCGATGATTTTGAGCGCAATGAAGTATATTTGAACGAAAAAAAATTTGATGGGAATATTACAAGTGGTTGAAGAAATATGGCTAAAAGTGTTTTTTTCAGTTTTTGATCTTGAGGCAGGGATCTTGGCTGGATCTTTAGGGGAATGACCTTCCTTTCTCTTTTATGGTGGTATCCTTTTACACTAAATTTTGTTGTTTTTTGTGCGAGTGGGACAGCAGAAGAAGAGGAGACCATTATGTCGTAAAAAAATGGCCAGAGCGTAAGGAAAAAGTATGTGAAAAAAACATTACCAATCCTCCATTAGTGGACAAAAACCAAATAATTCGTAAAAGCGATGGACAAGGAAGGAGAAGGTTTCATGTACTTAAAACAAAAATTTCCGCATCTCAGCGATGCTAAGATAAAAGAGGGAATTTTTGTAGGACCCCAAATTCGACATCTACTCAAGGACCTCACTTTTGAAGCTTAGTTAAATACTACTGAGAAAAAGGCTTGGATTGCTTTTCGAGAGGTATGTGCTAAGTTTTTGGGAAACGAAAAATCTAGAGACTACCGAAAAATAGTCCAAGAACTGCTTACTTCATATAAAACATTGGGATGCAATATGTCCTTAAAAATACATTTCCTGCATAGTCACCTAGACTTTTTCGCCCCAAATTTGGGTGCAGTTTCGGACGAACATGGAGAACGATTCCACCAAGACATATCCAGAATGGAAAAAAGATATACTGGCAAATGGAATGAGAAGATGCTAGCGGATTACTGCTGGACACTGCAGCGGGGGACTTAGGAGGAAGAGTACAAAAGAAAAAAAAAATACTCATTGACGATGTGTGTATATTTTTTGAGTTGTGTCATATCTAGTATTATACCTGATAGCATGCAGGATTCAATTAATTATATTTTACCGTTGAAAAAGAAAAAAAATCTGTTATAATAAAGACATTAATTTTCAAATACAATTTTTCATTTTTTCCAAGTTTCTCCTCTTTTCTCTCAAAATCAGAGGGTGATAGAATTATTCTGGGTTCAGATTCGGACTCAGCACACCTGAAAACATGAGAAACAGGCCAAATTGTTCAAGGGAGGGGAGAAAAGTTTTTTTTTTGCAGAACAGTGTAATTTGCTCCCAGTGGTAGCTGGCATGTGTGCTCAACAATAATTTGCTCTTCTTATGCAAGCCTAGTTTCTTTAAAATTTATATATATATATATTGTAATGATAAATTATTATAAAAAGGTTGCGCCACGTTGGGTCGCCAATAAATGTAATGATTAATTTTTACAATAAAAAATAAAGAAATTTTAATTATTTTAATAAGAGTTATTATATGAGTTTGACTTAACCTCAGGGTTTAAAGTTCCGAGTGAATGAAATTATATAACATTTATCTCCAGACAATTCTGAGATACAAACAATATTAAACCACATACAAACAATAATAAAATAATCGACACTACAAAAAAAAAACAATTCTTACCTCTAAATCAATCCGCTTCCAACAAAACCTCAATTCACTTGGTATTCCTTGGAGGAGAGGTCCGCCTTGGACCAACGCTGAGAATAGAATGCGAGAGACGCTCCGTTCGAGCGGGAAAGTTTGGCTTCTTTGCTTCTTAACTTCCGCAGTTTGTTGGATTATATATAAAGATAATAATTATGTTTTTTGCAATACAAATAATTAATTTATTGTTATCTGGATGTACATTTAATATGGATATATTGTATAACAGTATTGTCCAAAAATATTATTAATTTTGATCGTATATAATACGATGTTATTTGTATATCTGGTTTGTGATTTGCGCGGGCTTTTCAAAATATCGATGGTTATTTGAATTTAAAAATATTTTCAAGAATGTAATATATCATTACATTTGCACTCGTCTAAAAAAAAAATTAAAAAAAAATGTTTTTAGTCCGGTATAAAAAATAAATTTAAAATTGAATTTTTTAATTTGGAGTTTCGGGATACAGAACTATTAATTAGATTGGTCAATCATGTTCTCATCATCATTTGGATAAAATTTCTTTAATAAACTGGCATGAAATAGTCCTCTTCTAATTCCATCCTTGTTTTCTAAAAGGTACGTATGTCTGGAGACTTTGGTGTTAACATTATAAGGTCCCTCATATAAAGGTAATAACTTGGCATTTAAACCTCCGTTCTTCGGAATGCGTAGTGCTCTTACAAGGACTTTATCATTTATTTTAAAAGTTGAGAATTTGACAAATTTTTTATTTACAATTTCTTTTTTATCTTTTAATTTTTGAAAATTATTTTTAATCTCTTGTTCTATTTCCTCTAATGTTAAAATTTCTTCTTGATTTAAACCTTCCCCTATGTAATGATCCCAAAACCTTCTTGGTTTTATACCAAACATAGCTTCAATGGGGGTAAAACCGGTAGTAGCATGATAAATAGTATTTATACAATCTTCAATCTTTTCTAAATTTGTTTTCCAACGGTATTGATTTTTATCTAAAATAATTCTCAAGTATGTGAGCACATCTCTATTAGTTCTTTCAGAGTTATTCCCACAAGGATGTCTTATGGATGTTAAAATACGTTTAATGTTGTTTTTAACAAGAAAATTTTCCCATTTCATTGATGTAAATGAAGTAGCATTATCACTTAGACACTTTTTTGGTTTTCCAATAGTTTCAAAAAATCGTTTCATTGAGTTGATAGCTTCTTTTATGTTAGCTTTTTTCGTAGGGTATAATTTGGTTAGTTTAGTAAAATTTTCTAATATTACAAAGACATAGCGATAATTCCCAATTGAGATTAAAGGTCCAAGATAATCAATGGATATAAGATCTAAACGACCTTTAGGTATAATGGTTTGTTCTGGTACTTGGTTCATTTTTCCTGGTTTATTTAATTGGCATTTCAGACATTTGTTAATTTCTAGATTTATAATTTTTCTTAATTTTGGAAAGGTAAACCTTTCTTTTATAATTTGATAACACTTGGTTACCCCTACATGACAAAATGTATTATGAACTATATTTATTAATTTCTTAATATCATCCTTTGTTGGAATTACAAAAAATTTATCTCTCACTTTTTTATGAACCATATTATTTATAATTTGGTATTTATTTGGTTTTCTTTTCACATTTTCATTTAGGTCCATGCTTCATTTCTGGTTTGTTACTAGATTCTGAAAAAATGTTTCTAAATTCAAATTGTTTATCTGGAATTCTTTTATTCTTGATTTATTCATGATTGGTATTCGGCTTAAATAGTCTGCCATAAAATTGTCTTTTCCAGGAATATGTTCATACTTTAACGGTAAATTGTTTAAAAAATTCATCCACCGAATAATTCGATCTGGAGGATTTTTGCAAGATTGCATAAAAAGAATGGATTTACAATCTGTTCTTATTATAGTGGGGTATCCTGCTATAATGAAATAAAATTTTTTAATTGAGTGGATAATGGCAAGTATTTCTTTTTCCGTGCTGTAATAATTTAATTCAGCGGCTTTGTATGATTTACTACAAAATCCTATTATCTGTTTTTCTTTATTTTCTCCCAACTGATATAATATTCCACCAGAAGAAAATGCAGATGCGTCAGTTTCCAAATAAAATTCTTTATTATAATCTGGGTACATCAATACAATATTTTTATTTAACAAAGATTTTAAATTTTCAAAAGCATCTTGGTGATCAGTTTTCCAAATAAATTTAACTTTTTCTGAAGTTAACTGGTATAATGGTTTTGATATCTCTGCATAATTTGGACAAAATTTGTTGTAGAAATTTACTAATCCGAGAAAACTTTGTAACTCTTTCTTATTTTTTGGTTGTGGAAAATTTACTATATCATCAACTTTACTGGGTTCTTTTATAAGGCCATTTGTAGTTATTATATATCCTAAAAAAGGCAATTCTTTTATGAAAAAATTGTGATTTCTTTAAATTGATTGTTATTCCTGCAGATTGAAGAGATGAAAATAAATTTTGTAGTGTATTGATAAATTCATTGAAATTGTTGCTATGTATTAATATATCATCTACATATATTTTAATATTTTTATCTAAATTTTTTGGAATTACTGTTTTCATTGCTCTAATTAAAGATGCTAAGCTAGAATTTAAACCAAATGGCATGCGTTTATAGGCATATGTGGAATTTCTAAATTGAAAAGCAGTGTATTTTCTACTGCTGTGATGCAATTTCACTTGCCAAAAGCTTGCTTTCAAATCTAAAGTGGCCATGTATTTAGTATTATTACAATTTGCTAAGATTTCATCAATCTTTGGAGGGGAATCATACATTGGAACTATTCTTTTGTTTAAAAACCTTCCATCCAGACAAATTCTAACAGATTCATCTTTCTTCTGAACCAATATAATAGGGTTTACATAGCAAGAGTCGGATACTTCAATAACTCCTTGTTCTAACATATTGTTTAATTCTTTTTCAGCTTTGTCTAACAATTTTGGATTTAATTTATATTGATATTGTTTGTATGGTGTAGTGTCTGTCAATTCCAAATAATGTTCATACGAATTTATACAGCCTACTTTATTATTGAAAAGATCTTTTGATTTTATTAAAAGTTTCTCAAAATCTTGAATTTCTGTTTCATTTATCTCTATTGTTTTTTCTTTGTTTCTAATTTCATGAATTTTCTGTTTTATTTCTTTTAATGGATCTGTTTCAAGTTCAGTTGATTTATTTTTTAATGAGCTATCCTCTTCTTCGCTCTCATACATGATATTATAAATTTCTTTATTCTCTCTTGTCAATATAACTTTATAAAAAGGTATTAAACAATCTTGGTTTTCTGAATTTAAACTTATTGTTCTTTCTTGGAAATCAATTTTTGCTTTGTGTTTATTTAAAAAATCATTTCCTAGGATTAATTTATTTGTCAACCCAGGCACAATTATTAAATTTACATCAAATCTATATTCCTCATACTTTGTTTCAATAAATAATTGTTTATTACAACATTGCGTTTTCTTTCCATTGGCCGAAATTATAGATGTATTTTTTAAAGGTAATAATTTATATTTTTCTAAATTTCTTCTTATTTGTAAGTAATATTCTTTTTGTATTATGCTGATTTCACTACCCGTATCTATAAGGAATAAATATTTTTTATTATTATTTTTCAATTGTATGAAAGGTAATTCGTAAGAAGGAATTTTGACTTGGTTTGATTCTTCCAAAAGTATATTATCTTTAATGATGTTATTCGAAAAATATGTTTGTGGTTGATCTTTTTTATCTGTAAATTTTAAATTCCGGGTAGAGTCTTTTTTTAGTCATAATTCTTCAGTTTGATTTTTATTTCTTTGATCATTGCTATGAACTTGGGCTTCTACAGAAATTTGATTTAAATCTCGGTTGCGTGTTTCTGTTCTATCCTTTATAGCTTGTTCTCTTTCCCTATTATAACGACTTTGAAAATAATTTCCGTTTTGACTTGTGGTTATTTCATTTCTTTCTTTATGGGGTTCAGACAAGTGTGGCTTCCTCCAGTTTTCATACGATCTTTTATATGGACTACTATGATTTCTGTCATTTGTTCCGAAATAGTTTGGTCTTTGTTTAAATCTATAATTATGATTTATACCATGATCTTTATTAAAATTATTATACTCCGTTTTTGTTTGATTATCATATGCTTTTCTATATGGTTGATTATAATTTTCAAAAGTTCGTTGTTTAGTTTCTACATAGTTTTCATGATTCATATTAAATTTTACTGACCTCTTTAAATCATTTAAATCATTTACAATGGTATCTTTACCAACATATTGTATTACCTCGAGCAATTCGTTTAGGTTTTTTACTCCTTTATTAAAACAAACATTTTTAACGGTTTTCCCAAAGTGTTTTATTAAAATGCTAGTGGCTGAATTTTCTTCCAATAGCTTGGCGGTAATAATTTTAGTTGCAAATTTTGAAAGATATTCTTCCGGAGTTATATGCATATAGTGAGAGTAATTTGTTTGGAGTAAATCACTTAAATATTCTATATATCTATCTCCACAAAATCTGTTATTAAATGCTTTCTTAAAATCCGTCCATGAGTCAAAAGATTTTTTATTTATTTTGTACCAAGATTCAGCAGTACCAGATAAGTAATTTATTAATTTTTCTGAAAATAAACTCCACTCTTGACCATGCAATTTATAATTTTGCTCTAATTTATCTATAAACTCATTAGGGTCTTGCTCTTCAAAATTTTTAAATAGTATTTTAATTTCAATGTCTTTAAAATTGTTATTTCCATTTTGCCCTCTTAATTGGATATAATTTAATTTTTCTTGCATTTCCTTAGTTATTGTTTCTTTAAACTGGTTTATTTTGTGTTCTACTTGATCTATTTTGTTAGTATTCCCTTCCATCCTATCTTTTAAAAATCTTGCACACCCTTCCATGTTCTTATGGTTTGTTTCACATGTTTGTTTGTTATCATTTGTTATTTCTTCTAATTTAGCAAAATCTTGTTTTATTGTTACTATCTCATTTACAGTCATTTTTTGTTTTTGATTTACAATATCGATTGATTTTTTCATTTCCGAATTTTGTTCATCTATTTCCTTTCTTAATGATTTCAATTTATCATCCGTCTCTTTAGTTATTTTGATTTCCATATTATTTAAAGCATTACATAAATCGTCCAATTTTTTATTATTTTTACTTAATTCGAACTTTATTTCTTGATTTATTTCATGCTTAATATTGCAAATACTCTTACTTAAATCGAACTTCAGTTTTTTATTTTGTTCTAATAATAGCCTCATCCAATGTTCTAGGCCTTGAGGATGCATCTCATTATCCCTTTCGGAAGCATGATTCCCGCCATTGGATCGAATTTCCGTTCCTAATGAACCCGCCGATTCTCTGAATGCTATTGCATCATCCTCCTGCAATTCGTTTTCACGCGTTTCGACTATAATATTTATCTCTCCTGGCGCAAAAAACACGTATTCCGGTGATTCTACATTATCCTCCTCACCGCCATTCCGAAATTGTTCAATATTTACGTCAGACATTTTTATTATATAAAAAAAAAAATTTATTTTTAAAATTTTATTTTTAATATTTATTTACCGTTTTTAATTTTAATTCACTCGGCCGTCTACGTTGGGCGCCATTAAATGTAATGATAAATTATTATAAAAAGGTTGCGCCACGTTGGGTCGCCAATAAATGTAATGATTAATTTTTACAATAAAAAATAAAGAAATTTTAATTATTTTAATAAGAGTTATTATATGAGTTTGACTTAACCTCAGGGTTTAAAGTTCCGAGTGAATGAAATTATATAACATTTATCTCCAGACAATTCTGAGATACAAACAATATTAAACCACATACAAACAATAATAAAATAATCGACACTACAAAAAAAAACAATTCTTACCTCTAAATCAATCCGCTTCCAACAAAACCTCAATTCACTTGGTATTCCTTGGAGGAGAGGTCCGCCTTGGACCAACGCTGAGAATAGAATGCGAGAGACGCTCCGTTCGAGCGGGAAAGTTTGGCTTCTTTGCTTCTTAACTTCCGCAGTTTGTTGGATTATATATAAAGATAATAATTATGTTTTTTGCAATACAAATAATTAATTTATTGTTATCTGGATGTACATTTAATATGGATATATTGTATAACAGTATTGTCCAAAAATATTATTAATTTTGATCGTATATAATACGATGTTATTTGTATATCTGGTTTGTGATTTGCGCGGGCTTTTCAAAATATCGATGGTTATTTGAATTTAAAAATATTTTCAAGAATGTAATATATCATTACATATATATATATATATATATATATATATATATATATATATATATATATATATATAAATTTTAAAGAAACTAGGCTTGCATAAGAAGAGCAAATTATTGTTGAGCAAGCCTAGTTTCTTTAAAATTATATATATATATATATATATATATATATATATATATATATATATATATATATATATATATATATATATATATGTATATATATATATATATATATATATATATATATATATATATATGTATATATATATATATATATATATATATATATATATATATATATATATAGCTCTTGGCTATCTGGTAAATTATCAGTGATTATCTCTCAAAGAGAGTGTTTTTTACGTCGGCATGATTGTTCTAGCACTTTCCCTATTCGTTCAGGTACAGACAAACAACCTACCTGGACGACCCTTCACAGACGTAAACAACGTACTCTACCATAGTATAAATACTCTGACAGTAAAAACAAAATTCAGTACTAACTTAACAGTGGCTTGATAATGACGTACTTACGTTGAAAATGATCACCCACAGTACTCGCACAGATGCCAGTGACGACGTCTCCACCAACAGGTATGACAACAGTATATTTACTGGCGGATCTAACCCCTTAGATTATTTTCCTTTCTCTATTCATTCATTTATTTAAGCCACTTTCCATCTTTCTCTCCGTTTTTTTCCAATTTATTGTTGTTTTTCATCAAATTTCTGCCACCTTGTAGAGGAAATAATGCAAGGAATTTTTTTAATTTTGTGTTTCCCTTTTAGCATTTTCCAAAGGAAAGTAGCTATTGAGGTTGCACTCATGGCGGAATTTTTTTAAATCGATTTTCTTTATCGATCCTGCCTAGTAGATACTGAAAATGACCCCCGCTAAAATTAATATATACCTATATATAAAAAGAGAAAAATGTGTTGTAAAAATAAACTAAATCGGTTCAATTACCTCTGTTTCATGCTAAAATTGAAATAAACCGCCAAAAAGTTTAGGCATTGGTTGTTACTTCTACTAATAGGGGCACTGAATGTGGGCATTGTAGATTTGTAGATGTTCATTACTAATTTAAAAAAGACAAAACTTCATGTTTTTATTTTTTTAATTTATTGATATAGGTAATTTTAAGCAAATTATTCAGAAATGGAGTGTACACTTGCCACCTTCTGAGGAAAGCACTTAGTTATGCAGCTCCTGCATGACAGCCTTTTATTTTAGTTGATTTTGGCCAAAACTTTACTGCAGCTAGTGAGGAAGTCTTGAGTAACCAATCATTTAGAAATACAATACTCTAAAGAATTCGGTATTCGCAAAAATGTTTAATGCCCTCCATTTTTGAACTCGGGTCCTACAGCATACTAGTGCAGTGTTCTAGCACTGAGCTAATCTCACCCCTTTTTGGATATAATATTTAATATAAATTCCGTCCTTAAGCAGTTAAACTTGAGAAGGGAAGGAGGAACGCTCCAGTATGTACCTGAAGCAAGCCCGCCCCACCTTGCTTGTTTAAAGGGCCAGTAAAGTTGGAAGAACTTGTGAGTGAACGAAAGCTGAGGCTATACGAGCACCCACTAAATGTATGTGCATGTGAAATTTGCATCTACGTGGAATGTATTTAAAGTCTTCAATACGCAACGCTATCCAATGATGCACTTTTCTGATTACAACTTGTTACACACTTTATTTACCCAGATCTACTGGTTTATCTTTCATTCTCTAGGTTATTATATATTAAATTAATATTTTAAAAGCTATTTTCTCTTCTTATTTTAATTCTTCATTTATCTTTTTAATTGCAAAATATTCACATTTTTATGCATAAACATACTAATGTAATTAAACTTTGAATAAAAAATAATTAAACTAAAGAATAATCTATTACACCAATAAATAATTACTGATGAATAATTATTTTTTTAAATATATTTGTCGTATAAATATACTGGTGATAGGCAGGTCTTGACATCTGAGCCTGGTAGAACTAAACTAATGAAGTCTGTAAATTCAATAAGTTTTTTATCCTGAAATAGCTGTTAGTGTTTAACATACACAGACATATTATGTTTTGAAGTTTAAAAAAAAAAATACTAAAGAGTTATAACATAAATTTTAAATTATTACAAAACAATAATGAATAAAGTTAAAAAATAAATAAATAAATAATAAAAATAAGTGAGTAAGAAGTATCTAAGTGCTAATGTTTTTGATTACTTCAATAATATCAATGATTTACCTTCCTTCTACAATGATAACACTCGCTTCAGGGTTACTTTAACATTTATCCTAGATTTATGAATTTTGATATTTGGCCATTCTCTACTTACTCATGGACACCTAATGACTAAACAAGACACACCAACATGTAGACAATGTAACCAACCTAACTATAAGACATATACTTTCAGACTGTCGAAGAAGAGAACAATTACACATACCCACTGACCGTACAGAACTCTTGTCCGATGGTAGCCATTATTTGAATCAGATATTTAAATACTTACAAACTACACATATATATCACAAAATTTAACAACTCATTAAAATGTTTACTCTGTCATTTTCTTTATAACTCCCTTATTTGTATTTTTATATATATATATATATATATATATATATATATATATATATATATATATATATATATATATATTTTTGGCTTTTAAATGTATTTGCTACTTTTTCTGAAACGATATTTTTTCCTTTATGTTATGATTATCTATTATAATTTCTTTATTAATATTATCATTTTGTTCAAAGCTGAAGTTTCCATATAGACTTACTAATTTGCTAGTCGCCTCTGTTGCGATCAAGCAGTAAATAAATAAATAAATCAATTTTGATATTTTCCAATGCCATGAAGAAGTCTATTGCGTGGATATGATTCTTCGAGGTATGACCCAAGAAATCGAAAAGGAGCATACGTTATTGTTCTACCATTAGATATGAAACAGATGATCCGATGCAGACAGAGTCAATTGACAATGAAAAAAAGGCCATTTATACAAAATGTATAAAGGCTAACAATGAAAAATTTCATGAATTGTACGGAAGGAGAAATTTGATTGTGCAAGGCCTGTGTTTCAGCACAAGAGGGGCGATACCAAAAGCCACTTATGACTTCTTTGAAAAATTTGAACTCAACGCGAACAAGCTGACTATCCTTGCGAAATCAAATCTTATTGATTCCCTGGGGATTCTCAGCTATCATATTTATGGGAGTTGAACAGCTGATAATCATTCTTTCGGAAAATCATTCTTTCGGATTCATCGTGTTTTACAAATCATCTGCCAAAATCCAATTTTCTCTAGAATAGCTCTACCCTAGTACATTTCTCTTGTGAAGAATGTAGCCTCTAAGTAGCGGGACAGTTCTTCCTCTTCTCTATAGCCCTGAAAAAGGCTTGAATATCAAGCTGAAACGTTGGCCAAAATAAACACTTTTTACCTATAAAATGCAGTTTCTATTCAATCAAAAGACCAAACCCCGATGATCGAAAACTTTATATCTCAAAAGTCGACTATATCTTCTCAATAATAAAATCAAAATTGCTCCACCCGAAAAATATGCTAAAACAATTCATGATTAAAAAAAGAAATACTAAATTTGTTTTTTATTTTCCTACTTATTATAATATAAAATAAATAAGCAAAATTAATCGAATGAATTTTCAAAAGGATGATTAGCAGGCTGTGTATATTTGGATTTGTATTAGCAACCCAATTTATTTAGGCAGCACTCTTTATTTCTCACAAATAAAGTTTTTCTGTTTCTCTTTCTTTCAATAAAGATCTTCTTGAGTTTTAATGAGATTTGGTTTGAGTGCTTGAACGAGAAAGGTGTTGAGGCGTTCAGAAATCAGAGACAATTATGTAAAGGGCCTAGAATAAGTTGGTATTTGAGGATGAAGTTCATTATAAAATGTATTTAATTATTTATTTACATATTATAATGAACTTCATCATCAAATATCAACTTATGAAGTTCATTATAATATCTATTTTATTATTTGTTTGGAGGCCCGGTGGCCGTGAGTGTTAAGGCTTGAGCACTTAACACTCTGTGCCAAAGGTCGTGGGTTCGATTCCCACTATGGGGTGGTGGCTTTTCTTTAGAAAAATAGAAAAGGGTGGTAACCTATAAATAACCCGTCCCAAAATTCATAGTTAATAATAAGGGACGTTAAAATTTAAATAAATAAATTATTATTTATTACGCATGAATTACTTTATATATTTTAATTTTCATGAATAATTAATAACAAGGTGTTTATGAACAATTCTATTTATAATTGAATGAGCAGAATAGTCGTTAAGTAGACACTCTTATAGCACTGCTTAAAAATTGGATCATCAATTATTTTCAGGAAATCGCATATTTAATTGCAGAGTTGAAGCAATGTAAATAAATTTACATATAAATTTACCACTTGTCTTCAAGTTAATAATTCCTGCAAAGTACAATTACTGAGTCTTTATTTATTTAAATTTATAATTATGAAATACATTAGCAGAACAGAAGGTAGAGTCTAGAAATTTATTTTGAGTGGCGTACATTTTTCAAGTAAATGTGTGTTATGAGAATATGGGCGAAGAAGATTTGGGATCGTGCCCAATGGCAGAACTCTCAGTGACAATTTCAGATCTCGAAGAGAAAATTTCTATACACAAACATCAGATTATTCATTTCCTTTATCAAACATCACTCAATGCTGAGATTTCAATTAAAAAATAAAACATTTATTTTATTGAACTCATTTAAGCACGATAGTCATGCACAATCTGATAGAACACGTAATATATTAGGCAGTTTTGCAAGTATTTTCAAATTCTTAATTTATTGTCGTGCAAATAACACAAAATGTGAAAATAAAATAACAGACTTTGAGAGGAGATCGTTGACCGTTGATGATGCAAGGTAGAGATTGTCGGGGTTCGGTCACTGCTTCTTAATAAAACTACATTTTATCGTGAAAATGGTTTTATTATTGCCGACGTTTCGGCTTGAACTTCAAGCCTTCATCAGGGCTGTAAAAACAAGTAGGACAGATTTAATACTTTATATATATATATATAATATATATATATATATATATATATATATATATATATATATATATACATAGAAGCACACATATGTACATATACATGCCTACATACACACATACATACACATATACATAAATACATATATGGAAGAAAACATAATATACAGCTAGAACAACAATGTGCTATTGTAGTGCTTAGATTATTAAGAGAACAGATATAAGAATAACAAGGTGGGCTTACCGATGGGAAGATTGAGAACTATACCTCACAGATGCGGGATCATTTCTGAATAAATATTGATTCGGAAAGGAGGCGTTTGTCTTCTTTGGATTTAGTGGAGAGGATGGAGTATAGGTCAGAACCAAAGTCATGTCCGTCTGTGATGGCATGTCTAGTTAAAGCTGTCTTTATGTCTTTATTCCTTACATCGTTTTTGTGATTGTTGATTCGTTTTGTAAAATAACAGACTATTTAAGGTAAAACATTAACAGCAAATGTATGAGTCTACAATAAACATTATTCGACATAGAACACTAAAGTGTGTACTAAGGAACTTCTTTGGCTATCTAGAAGCCTTAAGGAATTCCAGGTGCATAGTTGAAGGTGAAGCAATTGTGAATGCACATCCATTACCTAAATAAATGTGGTATTTTGGAGAAGACCAACCAATCTATCAAGTGTTTGCACTTTGTTTCACAAGTTTAATTAGGAATGGCTATATTAAATTTAAATGAGTGTGCTACTTCATATTTGATTCATATGACTCCTTTCATAAACATTACGGTGCCTTTTGATAAAGTATATTTATATAATTTAATTACAACCTTAATAAGTAAATGAAATGGTGCGTGTAATATGTGAAATAGAGATTCAAAGAAATTTTGAAATATTTTCTCAATTTTCAAGTTGTTCATGATTTGTTGGTGTTCAATAATATGCAATATTTATTATAAAATAAATTTATTGTATTCAAATCTGTTCACAATGGTATGAAATTATATTTACATCAGTTATAATTTGCAAATAATGTAAGCAATAATTAAAATTTGTGATCAGAAACGATTTAAAATTAAAAAAAAAATTAATGGTGCATGTAATATGTGAAAATAAAGATTTTGAGGTATTTTTTTCAAGTTTCAAATTGTTCATGATTTGTTGGTGATCAATAATATGCAATATTTATTATAAAATACATTTATTGTATTCAAAGCTATTCACAATGGTATGAAATAATATTTACCTCACTTTTGCTTATCCATCACAATAACAACAACTCACAATAACTCACTGTTAGTCCAATATTCTTACATATTTGAGTACACAAATAAAGTAGAGCTTCCAAAAACCCTGTTTCTTGATGAAAACAGTACTATTAACGTGAAATAGAACCACAAACAACTGCGAAAACACTTGTTATCAGCAATCACTATGTAACAAATGTCACAGGTATACCTTTCTATACCGCCTTTTTGACAACGACAGTGGCGCCGCCATCGGTAATGATAATTCCCAATTGGGAGAAATTACCAACGTTCACACCACATTGATTAGTACTGACATCTGTGAGTGTGGTTTGGAACTTTACCACAGTTGATGTGTCTTTTACCACAGTTGATGTGTCTTTTACCACAGTTGATGTGTCTTTTATCACAGTTGATGTGTCTTTTACCACAGTTGATGTGTCTTTTACCACAGTTGATGTGTCTTTTACCACAGTTGATGTGTCTTTTACCACAGTTGATGTGTAGTTTACCACAGTTGATGTGTAGTTTACCACAGTTGATGTGTAGTTTACCACAGTTGATGTGTAGTTTACCACAGTTGATATGTATTTTACCACAGTTGATGTGTCTTTTACCACAGTTGATGTGTCTTTTACCAGAGTTGATGTGTCTTTTATCACAGTTGATGTGTCTTTTACCACAGTTGATGTGTCTTTTACCACAGTTGATGTGTCTTTTACCACAGTTGATGTGTCTTTTACCACAGTTGATGTGTCTTTTACCACAGTTGATGTGACCAAAAAACGTCAAGGAACACAGAAGGTATTGGGAAGTATTGAGTTACCACTACTGTATCTTCCTGGAAGGAAACTATCTACTGAGAAAGTGAATGACCTCAAAGTACTTCATCAGTATATTTCTCCAGTTAATCATTCCTTTTACCAAAACGTAAAACACAACCCAGGTTCTGAATATAATGGCTTCAGTTCACATTCCGAAGGAAAGAACAGCAAATTATAAGAAACTCTTGGACTAGAATGACTATGTTTACATTGTATCTGAATTTTTCTCCTCGTGTTAAATTACACAGGCACACAAAAAAAAAAAAAAAAAAAAAAAAAAAAAAAAAAAAAAAAAAAAAAAAAAAAAAATTGGTCTTTTCCAAATAAACCATACTTTTATTCTTATGTATTTCGACACGCTGAATGAATTCTTATGTCAGGTTTAAGGGCATTTGAAGGTCAAATTTCGTATGAAGTCGTCAAGGAAGAAATAACAAAAGCTTCCGTGGTTTTGAGGGTCGCTGAATTCGAATCCGAGGTCTGTTTCACCCCATTGGCGCACAATCATGTTCATTTCAGGGAAAAATATGTCTATTATGCAAAACACTAATTTTGACCGCAGATTCATTTTTTGCAAAATAGACATATTTGTCCTTGAAATGACCTTGATTTTATGACCTATTAAACCGGACGTGATGGGGTGGAACGGACTCCGGATTCGGATTCAGCGAGTCGAAATACATAAGAATATACGTATCGTGTCTTTGGAAAATACCACTTTTTTTTTGTGTGTGCCTGTGTTAATAATCATAGAAATGTAATGAAAAACTAATCTCAGGAAACAACCACTATCCTTCAAGTGTAAGTTGTTTTTAGAACTTTCCTCCGAAGGAAAGTATCTATTGAGGTTGCACTCATGACGGATTTTTCAAAAATCTCTTCAAATCGTTATCGATCCTGTCTAGTAGACACCAAAAGCAATGTCTCCTTTAATATATATTAAACAAACTGTAACAGTTGTACATAAAGTGCATATAAA
This sequence comes from Gonocerus acuteangulatus, assembly GCA_946811695.1. Taxonomy (NCBI): domain Eukaryota; kingdom Metazoa; phylum Arthropoda; class Insecta; order Hemiptera; family Coreidae; genus Gonocerus; species Gonocerus acuteangulatus. The sequence goes on from OX328131.1 coordinate 10,147,278, forward strand.
TGCATGGAATGTGCACAATAAAACAATAAACTCCCACATCGTAGGGTTACTTCGATGTAGAAATAACCGAGGCCTCATAGATAGAAATCCTTTTCTTTAAGAGAACGGAACGAATAAAATATGGAACGAATCATTACAGATCGAGAACAATTCTCCTTGTGGCAATCGTAGCCTCGAAACGGTGTGTGGTAAACCCCAATCCTTCTGCCAAATCCGTTTAGTAGAAATAAATGAGTATTTTGCTGCCGTTTGTTGGCGCAGATTGCTGTGGCATAACAGAGAAAAGCCTTCTTCAAATCAATTCTGTCTGGCAATGGAGTCCCACCAGACTGCCAATGGTTCTAACATTGTATAAGTAATGACTACGGCGCTCTTCCTCTACCACCCATCTAACAATTTATCAATACAAATTTAAACCCAAATAAAATTTATTTCATTACCTTTTGCTTCTGGGATTTTAGGTCATTGGCAAGGAATAAAAGTTATATTTGAAATAATTTCAAATTGGATCAAGTCTGAGAACTGCAGTTGTGATAGTCGACTTAGTAATAAGCAAGGAATTAAATAGTAAATATTTTTACAGATATACTCAACGCCATTCTCATCGGTCTGGACAACATACCCGACACCGCCATTACTTCCTCATCAGCTTGGATAACATACCCGAAGACTCCATGGCATCATCATCGGTCTGGATAACATGTCCGACACTTTCATGGCATCGTCATCGGTCAGAATAACATACCCAACACCTCTATGACTTCCTTATCGGTCTGGATAACATACCCGACACCACCACGACTTCCTCATCAGCTTGGATAACATGCCCGAAGACTCCATAGTATCATCATCGGTCTGGATAACATACCCGACACCTCCATGGCATCTTACTCGGTCTGGATAACATACCCGACACCGCCATTACTTCCTCATCAGCTTGGATAACATACCCGAAGACTTCATGGCATCATCATCGGTCTGGATAACATGTCCGACACCTTCATGGCATCGTCATCGGTCAGAATAACATACCCGACACCTCTATGACTTCCTTATCGGTCTGGATAACATACCCGACACCACCACGACTTCCTCATCAGCTTGGATAACATGCCCGAAGACTCCATAGTATCATCATCGGTCTGGATAACATACCCGACACCTCCATGGCATCTTACTCGGTCTGGATAACATACCCGAAACCTCCATGCCATTCTCATCGGTCTGGATAACATACCCGACACCTCCATAGCATCGTACTCGGTCTGGATAACATACCCGAAAACTCCATGGTATCATCATCGGTCTGTATAACATACCCGACACCTCCATGGCATCGTACTCAGTCAGGATAATATAACCGAGGACTCCTTGGCATCGTACTCGGTCTGGATAACATGCCCGAAGACTCCATGGTATCATCATCGGTCTGGATAACATACCCGAAGGCTCCATGGCATCGTAATCGGTCTGGATAACATGCCCGAAGACTCCATGGCATCATCATCGGTCTGGATAACATACCCTAAGGCTCCATGGCATCGTACTCGGTTTGGATAACATGCCCGAAGACTCCATGGCATAATCATCGGCGTGGATAACATACCCGAAACCTCCATGGCAGCCCCCATTTTCTATATTACATACCCTAAACCTCCACGGCATCCTTATCGGTCAGAATAACATACCCGAAACCTCCATGGCATCGTCCTCATCGGCGTGGATAACATACATGAAACCTCAAAGCATCATCATCGGCCTGGGTAACATACTCGAAACCTCCTTGACATCATCATTGGCCTGCTAACAATTATTTGACAATCGTAAGCATTGTAACATTAAAACATTATGTACGGAGAATATTAAGTAATATTTCTTTTTGCACCCTTCGTTACGATCGAAGTGTTTGAATGAGTAATACGTGGGTGGCTTATCCTAAATGGGCGAAAAACCAAATGGAGCTTGAGGCACATTAAATAAATAACTGGGAGCAGTTGGGGGTATGGAATACTACGCTAACAATCTACAACTTGGAATCGTTAGCCAACTAAAACGCTATTACACCCCAAAAAAATATTTATTTCTGAACTAAGTGATCTTATTTAATTTATTTTTAAGGGGTTTATGGCACATATTTACCGATCAGATCAATATTTCGGGCGGGGGACTGCAGCCTCCCCCTTATACAGGGTGTCCTTTTTAGATGGCCCGGCTGAATTTCTCTTGAATGGATAACGTTATAATAAAACAAAAAAATACGTATTTCATAATTTTTAGTCTAGTTTAGGATTTTGACCTTTTTTTAGAAAACAAAAATTTCGGGGTACCCCAAACCCTATACAACTTTGAAATTTAAATGGGATCCTATACTTTCCAATACATCATTTTAAAGGATTTTTTACACCGAAATCAATGGTGCAATCAGATTTCAACTTAATTATATTAATTAATTATATTAATTGTCAATTAATAACAAAGTTATGGCATAAAGGTCGAAAAAAGGACAATAAATTTTGTTAACTGTTTTTAATACTAAAAAAAATCCATCGTACCTGCAGAGGTTGGCGAACCTACATCTCATGTTCAAACTGCCTGCCTTCTTTGATGATCCAAAGATTCGCTCTTCTTAGCCACTCTTCGTCGGTGCTCAGTGCGATGGACTGAGGAGAGACCAATCGACAAGCATTTTCCACTCTTTGGTGCAGTTCTTCAACTGATGTTGCAGGATTATGATTAGCATAAACGATATTTTTCAAATGTCCCCACAAAAAAAAGTCTAACGGAGTTAGATCGGGCGACCGAGGAGGCCAACAGATGGGGCCGTGAGGTCCTATCCACCGGGCCCGGTAGTGCCGATTTAATTAATGTCTCACTTGCAGAGAATTGTGTGCGGGACACCCATCAGGCTGCAGTATCATTCTTTGACGATGCTGCAGAGGTACATCTTCTAGTAAAGCCCGCAATTGTTCTCTCAAGAAATTTAGAAATTGAGCTCCATTTAAATTATTTCGGTAGAAATAAGGACCAATTAATTTAAATCCGAGAAGTCCGCACCAAACGTTGATACTGTGAACCACCTGGTGATGACAAGCATAGGAGATTCTGGGATTTTCCTGTGCCCACGTTCGAAAAATCCAACGATTTAACATACCGTTAGTGGTGAATTTCGATTCGTCAGTCTATAGGATATAATGAAGCATGTTTTCATCAACTACCAAACTCGATTTTTGTGCAAGGAACGTTAGAAACCTGTCGTAATCAGTGTCCCAGAGCCCCTGGACAAGATGAGAGCGATAAGGCTTGAAATTATAAGTCCGTAGTACATCTCTAATTTTGTTCTTTGAAAAACCTAAAACCCTTCCGGTATTTTGGAGAAAAGAATTTGGATTTTCCATAACATACAATAAAATATCCAGTTCCTCGTCGAAATTGCGCTGCCGATATCTTGGTCGATCAGCAACTGATCCAAATCTCCTCATATTGAGAGCAACACGAATGAATGTTTTGTGGCTTACTTGAGGACGAGCGGGAAATTTCTGGGAGTACAACACAGCTGCACAACGAGCGATACCACCACTTTCAATAAAAGAATGGTACATATCAACATTTTCCTCACGGGAAATCTGCACTCTTCGGTTCATTTTGACTAACTGATTAATTCTGAATGTAGGGAATGTAGGCATTGTTGTAATAGTTATCTATTTCCAGGAATTAAAGTTCCCTTACTTAAGACCATTTGGATAAACAAGATCAGTGAATGTAAACAGCTCTACCTTCACCGAACATAAAGGGGCTTATTCTGTTTCTTCTCTGCATCTTAAAAAGAAACATTTATTACGAATTACACCTAATAAGTTAATTATTTATTTACAAATTATTTCCCATGTAACAAAAGTAATGCAAAGCAGTTTAAAGTAATTAGTACCAAAACAATCAAAATTTATTTTGTTTCGAACTTTGTGCCATAACTTTGTTATTAATTGACCAAATTGAAATCAGATTGCACCATTGATTTCGGTGTAAAAAATCCTTTAAAATGATGTATTGGAAAGTATAGGATCCCATTTGAAATTTCAAAGTTGTATAGGGTTTGGGGTACCCCAAAATTTTTATTTTCTAAAAAAAGGTCAAAATCCTACACTAGACTAAAAATTATGAAATACGTATTTTTTTGTTTTATTATAACGTTATCCGTTCAAGAGAAATTCTAAAAAGGACACCCTGTATACGCCTATATCCTGAAGTTGTTCATGTCAGACTCAGCTTTGTGCCGAACTCCGCATGGTTCTGTGTTCGGTGTCTGTCTGGAGTGTTGACAGATAGATATCCTTTCGACAATCTATTTCTCAATCCTGGATCCATCTCCTCCCTCCTAGATACTTCTATCTCCCTACAATCTGGACATCTACTTTTGTTGTCACATTTATTATTTCGTTCACGATTTTAAACATTCTTTAGTTATTTTATGGGTTCTACTTTTTTCTCCACAGGACTGTGTTTTTTATGACGTTCCTCTCGCTATTTGTAGGAGGATGACTAGCGTGGAATTTTCGCTCGGTCCAGTAGCCTTTCTTCTAGTCGTTCAGGAGTTATATATGTTCAAAGAGACTCCTACGCAATCTCCCACGTGCAATATAGTTTCCATTTAGCACTTTCCTCGGGAGGACTCATGACGGAATTTTTGAAAAATTTCTCCAAATCTTGATCGATTCTTCCTAGTCGACACTAAATTTTATATATATATATATATATATATATATATATATATATATATATATATAGAGAGAGAGAGAGAGAGATGTGCGTGTGTCTGTTTGTGTATGTATGTGTCCGTTAACACGATACACTCCAGAATTTTTTTTATTTTCGCCACGAAACCTCCTATTTAGTATTCAACTGTAGTATTTAGTAGCAAACGATTGAGCGAGTTCGTTAAGCAGCAAAATCGGTCCATCTGGGGGGAGGGTTACTCTGGAGCCTAAGTACGTGGGGTGATCAAAAAGTTGCAGGACTGTTTAGATTGCGCGGCAATGGAGTGTCATAGAGCAGTGCGGTTGGCAGCATTGTTTATCGTGACTCTTCCTGAACTCAGCTGTTTATTCAGATTGTTGATAACCTTCTTCATTGTAAAGTTACTGCTGTGTTCGTAAAAAAAGTTTTTTGTGTTCGGCGATTTCTTGAAATGAATGAAAAGGAAGAGCAACGCGTTTGCGTAAAGTTTTGTGTGAAGTTGGGTAAAACGTTTACTGAAACTTTTCAAATGTTGCAAGTGGCTTTCGGTGATGAATGCCTGAGTCGGTCAAGGTGTCATGAGTGGTACAAAAGGTTGAAGGAAGGCCGGACATCGTGTGAAGATGATTCTCGTTCAGGGCGCCCATCAACTTCGACTGATGACGATCATGTTGCAAGATTGAACAGTCTCGTGCGTTCTAATCGTCGACTAACCATTCGTGAGATGGCTGAAGAATTGAACATTTCATTTGGTTCGTGTCAACAAATTTTAACAGAAAATTTGCAGAGTTGTGGCGGAGCGGTGAGTGGTTCCTGCATCATGACAATGCGCCTGTTCATTCCGCACTGCTCATTCGCGTCTACTGCACCAAAAATGGAATGACGATCATTCCCCAGCCTCCATATTCACCTGACCTTGCCCCTGCAGACTTTTTCTTGTTTCCAAAACTCAAGAGACCCATGAAGGGAAAGAGATTTGAGTCCGTAGATGACATTCAAGAAAAATCGCTGGAGCAGCTAAACACCATTTCACAAGATGATTTCTCAAAGTCCTTCACGCAGTGGAAACATCGTTGGGAAAAATGTATAGCTTCCCAAGGAGAGTACTTTGAAGGGGACGACGTCCAATAGCCTGTAGATTTTTTAAATAAATTAATAAAAAATCAGTCCTGGAACTTTTTGATCACCCCTCGTAGTTATTTGCCGATACCACTCGTAATTTTTGTTATATTTCAGCGAAACCCGGTATTCGTTACTAATTGGGTCATACAAACCGTAATTTCTGTTGTATTGTTATGAAAGACGGTATACGTCGTGGGTATCTAATAAGAAAGATGTTTTGTAAAAATAACCTAAATTGGTCTATGGGATGGGTTACTTCGTACTCTGCTTGAACAGCATTCACCCGCCAAACGTAGGTTGGCAAAACTGCCACTAGGAGCACCGCTGTTCTGACATGACTGTATATAGGTTGTAGAGTTCTGAAGTCAACCACTAATGGCGCTCCGCCCATTTCTTGCGTAATTATTGTTGGCTTTTATTATTCATCAAGATCAATGGACGAAAATGAAAACCTTTTGTGTTTTTCCACGCATACACGAAACTCTGGAAGGAAATTAATTACAAAATTAATAATTGAAACAGTTGCTTTTTTTTTTTTTTTTTTTTTTTTTTTTTTTTTTTTTTTTTTTTTTTTTTTTTTTTTTTTTTTTTTACGGCGCATCTACTTCTAGGTCATTAGCGCCTACATCCAGGGGGGAATTTTACCAGCGAGCCGTGGGATGATAAAATTCCTGCCGGAGGTTGGGAATCGAACCCACCATCTCCCGCTTATGAATCCAAGGCGCTAGCCATTAGACCACGGGAGACCCCGAAACAGTTGCTCATTACAAATACAAAACTATATTATTTTTATAGATTACTAGCTGTTACCCAGTGTACCATGCTACACCTACTTTCTGTCTATGACTCTCTTCGTATCAAGATCTACTTGATATCTAGTTACGATCTACTTGATACCCAGTTACGAAAATCGGTCAAACGATGTGAATTTGTTATGGTTCATAAAGATACCGGTAGAGGCCAGCACAACAGCACTTCATCTAACAGCCGACAGAGGCCAGTGGTAGTCGATTCAAGATGGCCGTCACAATCTTAATGGTTCAGTGTTGCCAATGTTTCTTGAACAAAACTTTTGACCTTTTGACCAAATTTTGAAATTTGACTATTTTGACCTAGCCTAGGAGATTTCTCGTATCAAGACCTACCTGTGTGCCAAGTTTGGTCAATATCGGTCAAACGGTGTAGATTTGTATAAGGAACAAACAAATAAATAAACAGACAGACACGTGATTTATATATATATATATATATAGATTTTAAGCAAATTATTCAGGAATGCAGTCTACAGCAGCCGACACTACATTCTGAGGAATTTGCAGCTCCTGCGTGGCGGACTTTCCGCTAAAAGTGTGCCTGAAAGCATGGGTGTATGTAGAAAATAATTTCGGAGTGGGGATTAATGGTTAATCGTCACTAAACCACAAAATAAATGAATCTATTAAAAAATAAATTGTCTTACTGATTAAAAAACGAAGATACCAGAGAACGGTTTGCCTAAAATTTGTTCAAACCAAGTATTTTGAATACCTCTCAAGTTCATCTTGCATTATTTTAGAATATGTCTGTCAATAAACTATTTTATTCCTATGAATTCTTCCTAAAAAATCCCAAATCCGTTAGGACTTATACCCGCCAACCGAGTCACTTGGAAACCAAACACAACTCAGAAGAGAAAAGAACTCAACCAACGGTGTAGACTTTTGCTACACTTACTTGACCAATGATCAGACCTTACACTTAATAACATAAGACTCATTGACATGACAGTACTCATACCAATATGGACTTAGGGCATAGAACTCTGGGGATCCACAAAGCCCTCAAACTCCTACAAAATTCAATCATTGCAGTCAAAACTCCTCCGTGAAATAGCCGACGGATTGAGAGCATAGAGGGGTATGGAATAATAACAATCTAGAACATGGAATAGGTAGCCAAATAAAACGCAATTACACCAACAAAAAAAAATATATATATTTTTTCTGAACTACGTGATGTTATTTAATTTGTTTTATGGGGTTTATGACACATTTTTACCGATTTCGGGTAGGGGGCAGCCCCCAACGCAAAGCCTTATGCGGTACGATTTTTGCGCATATTTCGCTAAAAATATGGCCGCTCGTCCACTGGAACCGAAAAGCTGCGAAATGAATTCGGACGAATACGCACGAACAATCCAAACACGAGGCTCAATCATGCACCGCGTCCATTGGGCCCGTATCGTTCGTCCGAATTCGGACGAATTCGTCAAAACTGGTCCGAAGTGCGAACCGATCTATAGTTGCGAAAAGGTGCGAATAGTCATGGTTGAAAATGGACTGTGAGTACGAGCCATCAAGTTTACTGCGAATTCGGACGAACACTGAGGCAATGGACGAGAGGCATTCGCGCGAATTCGTTGCTTCGCAGTTCGCAGCTTTTCGGTTCCAGTGGACGAGCTGCCTATAAGTACATATCAGATTTGGCTGATTCGGCGTGTTAATGTTAATTGACTTTACGTTTGAGGAAAGATATTTCTGTACTATATTTCACCAAAATCGGACAATTTTTGTGGCTGCTAGAGATTGAGCAGTGCTTGTCGGCACTTCTCTTGTGGACGTCATAAGCTGACGAAATCTGCCTTTTATTTAAATTGACAATTTGACACACAAATATCCTACAGGATAGGCGAATTGGAAATGTCTGCTTTACCAGACAATATTACCCATAGGTGGCTCTAGACAAACATTTCTGGGGGGGGGGCTAATTTATTATGGGCTTACCGCCATGCCTTTGGTGTTTAGGATCAAATTTTTATAACCAGGCGCCTGAAAATTATTAAGGAAGCATTTGATAAACTAAGAACATACATTAATTAGAACGTTAGAGAGTGATATCTGTGGATATTTTCTCTCCTCATGATATCACAGCCCACTTCTCCTTCGCCTCCAATCCTCCTTGCTAGTCGCAGGCTATGGTTGTATGGCGTAAGGTAACTCCAGGTCATCCTAGAATCCTTCCTAACAAGGAAGGCATTCGGTTGACAACTGGAGACACCTGAGGCGTGAGCAAGTAACATGTATCAAATTACATAATACAATTGAATTGTAGATTGTGATATTCTAAAATAAAATAAATTAAAAAATAAAAAAAATTAGAACGTATTACTATTCATTTGTCTAAACAATTTATTTTTCTAACTTAATCGAAAAATATTGTGAATTTTCATTCTGGGGGGGGCTAAGTCTCCCCAAAGCCACCCATTTAGCTGCCACTGATCTTTCCCTAACCTATCTCCTACAATCTAGAATGTAGCGAAATCTTGCGAATTCTGCCTCTACTAGAAGTGTTTACCCCAATCAGCAGCTATTTGGGTCCAACTAAAAGACCTCTGTTCGGTGTTTGATGAACGACCAGCATAACTTACCTTCTCCCTTAATGGTTGTTGACTGTTCGAAGCTATAGTATTAGTAATTAGCCATGTGTTAAGGTTTTCCCGCCCATAAATCAGAGAGAAAGGGCGCCAAATCCTTCCTATAGGCTTTGTTTTGGTTAGACGTGTTATTTTAGTTTCTAGTCCCTCCTGAGGTCTAATCGTCTTTACTAGTTCTACCGGGCGGTTCCATTCATCAAAAAATTATTTTTATCCCCCGAGTTCCCGAGAGAGAATTACTATAGTAACACGGCCGAGATGATACCCGATGAGTTATCGACTACAAGACTGCATTTTAAAAAACCCTAAATCCACGTCATATCCGGGAAGAGAGATGGTGACGTATGGACCTTGTTCTACGGAAATAGACTCCGCATAGCGCAGCAACGACAAGTCCCGAGGACCTACACACAAAACATAACCCAAATAACATAGAGGAAATATATATTGGTGTGTGTTTATATATATATATATATATATATATATATATATATATATATATATATACTAGCTGACCCGGCAAACGTTGTTTTGCCATATAAATAATTTCCTAGTAATTTCTAGTGTAGACAAAAAATAGCTTACTTATTGTAAGTATGTATGTGTGTTAGAATGTGTATATTGTATGTATGTAAGAATGTGGTATATGCGTGAAATAAGCATGGAGCGCTGTGAACGATGAGGGAATATAAAAATAACAAAAGGCAAACATTATTTTTAAGTTATTATAATTTATTCCTTAAAATTATATATCATTAATTAAACAATTACGACAGTAACACTATTAAACAATATCAATCTCTCAACCAATATTTCCATTGACATTTCAAAATAAAGATTCATAATGATTGATTTTTTGTAAACTATGAAAATCTTAATTGTTTAATTACATTTTTTTAATAAAATTAAATTAAAATTACATTTTTATAAGATCAACAACATTTTCGATATAAATAAAAAAAAAGTATACTTACAACACAAAATCCGTTGTTATTGGAAGCTCGTGTCACGTGTTGAGTACTTTTGAGGTTATAAAATCACTTGATTAACTAATCGTGCAAAATACACTCAAAATTGATAATTTAATTATTATTGATAAAACAGGAATGATTAAAAGTTAATATGAGAGTTACACTGAGATAGCAAAATAATAATTGTCAACGTTACTACTACACTTGATGCATAAACAATTATGATGGCCAACTTCGTAGGGAGTGAGAAAGAAAGGAGACCGGCTTCGTTCTCATCCCTACTCCGTGCTGTTTACTGGGTCAGAAGTGACTAAAATGGCTATTAAAAAATAAGGGTTGATCGTAGAAGGGTGAAAATTGACGATTGTATGTATTTTTGTATGTTATATCATAAAAAAATAGAAATTAAAAATTTTGTCTAAAAAATAAAAAAAAAAATTTTGGGTGGACTACCCCTAACATTTAGGGGGATGAAAAATAGATGTTGGCCGATTCTCATAGATACCGGATAAGCACAAAAAATTTCATCAAAATCGGCCAAGCCGTTTCGGAGGAGTATGGCAACGAAAACTGTGACACGAGAATTTTATATATTAGATTAGATATATATATATAAACATAAACAAATGGACGGTTGTCGAGCTCACAATGGACGAGTTAGAACGAACTAGCTCAATGAAAATTATCCAGGAATATGGTTTGGTAGATTTGGACATGTGCATTGACCAGCTTGGACCTGTGGATTGACCAGCTTGGACCTGTGGATTGACCAGCTTGGACCTGTGGATTGACCAGCTTGGACCTGTGGATTGACCAGCTTGGACCTGTGGATTGACCAGCTTGGACCTGTGGATTGACCAGCTTGGACCTGTGGATTGACCAGCTTGGACCTGTGGATTGACCAGCCGAACCCATTTAGGACCCACTACCCAATAGCAATGATTCGCGAATCATTTGTGGAAATGAGAGCTAACCATGATGAAATTGGAAGGACTACATCAGCGGTGTGTCCAGGTGTCGTCAGTGTGTTCTGCAAGGAGGCCAGTTGTATAAACGTTTATAATTTTTAATGTACAATGACATGTTGGAACAATTTTTTGTCTCACCTGAAAAGTTGAAAACGGCTATAGCAAGTCTTAACTGATCTGTTGTTTCAAAGTACCCGAAATGAAAATTAGTTGAGAAAAGTAGCTGTAGCCACTTTTTCTCCTAAACTGTTAAAGGTATCGCGTTAAAAATGGTTTCATTCGTTTTCCTACGTTATAAAACCTTTAAAAGGTGCACCTGCAAAGCTATCGACGTTAAAAAGTTAACGCAACGAAATTTTTTTTCGCGCGAATTACCGCCAAAAATACATGTTCTGGTGGAAGGATTCTTCTGAGTGTAGAACTTGACCTTTCAAATCTAAGAAATTGTTATTGTACCAAATTTCATAAAAATCTCACTACTTTTGGGCCAGCTTTAGTATTTTGAACTTGTCCCCAGTCCCTAGACTTGGAAACTATAAAATAGTGAGACACTAAAAGGTTTACATTCGTAGTTTAGAACCTTTAAGCGAAAACAGTATAAAACAAGCGGAAAAACTCACAAGATTTATGGGCCTTTTTATATATTTTTTATGTAACACTAAGAGTCTACTAATATTTATTTCTCACACTTTACTGCGCCCTCAAGTATATTATTTTTGGAAGGATTACACCGACACACACAAAAGAAAGTTTCGTTTGTTCAATGTTACTGCTGAGAGCAAATTGCAAATCCACGGGAGAGTTATCGTTTTGTGTCTTTTAGTTGTCGTAAGCAGAAAATTAATTGAAGCATTAATTAGCCAGTTATGATTTATGATCATTTATGTTTTTGGGTTTTGTGAAATCCAAGACATAAATATAGTCCTTGTTACAATTAATATAAAATAACAACAAAAATAAATACAAAAACATTTTATTGAGAGGAGATGGTTGACCGTAGATGATGCAAGGTAGGGATTGTCGGGGTTCGGTCACTGCTACTTAATAAAACTACATTTTATCATAAAAATGGTTTTATTGTGCCGACGTTTCGGCTTGAACTTCAAGCCTTCATCAGGGCTGTAAAAAACAAGTAGGACGGATGTAATACTGAAATATACATACATACATATATATATATATATATATATATATATGCCTACATACACAAATACACATACATGTATACATACATATATATATGGAAAAAGACAAAACATAAAATGCTAGAACATAATATATAGAAGAACAATGTGCTCTAGGATACCAATGTGTTTGGATTATTAGGAAAACAGATATAAGAATAACAGATTACATATTAGATTAGATATAAGAATAACAATATGGGCTTACCGATGGGAAGATAGAGAACTATTCCTCACAAATGCGGGATCATTTCTGACAGTTAATACAGGGAAACATAGGAAGAAAGGAGTTGGTGAGGGGGGGGGGGCTCTGGACCACCCAATGGACAGAGAATATAGAAGATGAAAGAAAGAGCGGCGAAGTACAGTAAGGGGTCATAAAGTCATAAAATGTTGTGTTAATGGAAAGGGTGGCAGGTATAAAGGGCTATATTGCAGGCGGTATAGGGGATTAGGATGGAGTTTTTAATAAATGGAAGATGTTGGAGTAGGTAGAGGCGATGACTTCTTTGTCAATTTTGTCATTAACTGGGTTATTTTCTAGGTGGATAAAAATTGATTCGGAAAGGAGGCGTTTGTCTTCGTTGGATTCAGTGGAAAGGATGGAGTATAGGTCAAAACCAAAGTCATGTCCGTCTGTGATGGCATGTTAAAAACATTTTATGTTAGCGTGGAACACTCTTTTATTATAGAGGTAAACTAACAATAAGCGTCTCAGAAAAATGCTACAAAATCTTGTTACTTCGGCTTGTAGCGACCATAAGGCTCAAACTGAAATGTCTTGTTAACGTTTACAATACGCCGCACAGTAGGACCAAACGACATTTCGTGTTTCAAAAAAGGCTACTGACTCCAAGTCTTACTCAACGTATATTATTTTAAAAATGAAAGCTAATAAAATTTAAAACGACTTTGTCTAGCCCGATTTATGTTTTTTGTTTTTCCTGTTTAATTAATTACGTGTAAATAATTCACGAACTTTAACAATTAAACATAAAATAATATTTCACTTTTCATCTAACTTAATATCAGGACTGATATCATTGAAATAAAACATTCAAACCCTGATTAGACTTGGAAGGAATCAATATCTATTTTCTAATCATTCAAAAATCATATTATTTCAATAATCCAATTGTTCAAATAAGATAAATCTACGTCTTGAAGATGTCAGTCTGATTAAAAAAAAAAAAAAAGAAAAGAAAAGAAAAAAAAGTCAGTCTCGCAGGAACTGCATCATCTTAGCGCGGTTCCGTTCATATCCCTAGTCTAATTTGGAAAGATTAAAATAGAAGCAGTTATTATTTTGGTTCCACCAGTCTTTTTTTTAATTAATTATTATAATGGCGTGTCAACCCTTAAGGTCACTAACGCCATTCCTGTGAGTAGTAAAGTCTTGAAAGGTCATGATTTACAATCTTACCTGGAAGGGTCGGCTACACTGGAAACGATTTTGTACCAAATTTCATCACAATCGGACCATTAGGGAAGCCAGAAATGAGCGAACAGAAATATATATATATATATATATATATATATATATATATATATATATATATATATATAAATAAATAAATATATAAATAGATATATACAAATTTGAACCACCGTTATTTTCGGTCTCTAGGGGTTCTGAAAAGCGAAATTTTCTAGTCGGCACTTTCGGATTGTTTTATTGTTTCAACCGTATAAGCGGGGTTCCTCCCTATGGGGGAGGGAGGAACCGCGCTAAAAGAATTCTTTTTCAAGTCTATCAGGATTTGAATAGATAATTTCAACGACATCAGTGCAGATATTGCGTTAGATGAAAAATAAAATATTATTTCATGTTCAATAGTAAAAGTTCGTAAATTATTTACACGTAATTTATTAAACCGGGAAAACAAAAAAACAAAAATCTGCCTAGAGCAAATCGCTCTAAATTTTATTAGCTTTAATTTAACAAATAAGGCATTGAAATCGGTTAAGATTTAAAGGCTGTAGCCTTTTTTAAAACACGAAATTTCGTTTGGCTCCACTGTCCTCCTGGTTCTAGCAACATTCATCTGAAAAATTGTTTCAATTTGAATCTGATGGTCTATACGTCAAAAGCAGCAGAGGTATTTAGATTTGTCGGGAAAAGATAATTCCACAGCATTACTTTTGACTGGCGATTTCAACTCGAATCGCAGAAACCTGGAAATCGGCGATATGTCCATTTCAATTATGAAACATTTAAACTACAGCTGAAGACGTTTTCAGTTCTACTGACTATCCTACTTGACTTACATATCCCTTAAGATTGATTCCAAGCAAGCTTTGATTCCAGATTGTCCGTTACTTCGAACTATTGTATTAAACAAGTAAATAATTTGATTACCTAAATAAAACTTTTAGTAAAAATTCGACGCTTTTCAATTTTAGCGAATGCACTGAAAGTGGTGATTTTTTCCCCTGAGGAATACGCCTGTTTTAAATAACTCCTGCTAAAATATTTACAATTATTTCCGGATTAGTTGTTTTAATGGCCGCTTTACGATGAGCCGTAGCTTTAAGAAATCCGTCCCCTAATTAGGCGGGTCAGGAAAAGAATAGATTTGGCAATGGATGCTGTGGACACTTAGACCTTCGTGGCTTTTCTAATCCGCAGACAGAATACATTTATTTTTCACGGCGCATACGCTTCCAGACTGTTCACGCAGGTCTGTATACTGGACCCGAAAATGTTTAGTGAAAAATGTAGCAAGGGGATTGCTTGGGAGAAACGTGGTGGTGTAGCTTACTTGTCGCTTAGTAAGTACCTTGCATATTAAGTACAATTAGATGGCCGTGAGGGTTAAGGCGTGAGCATTTAACACTCCGTGCCAAGGGTCGTGGGTTCGATTCCCACTAAGGGGTGGTGCCTTTTTTTGTTTGGAAAAAAGGAAAGGCATAAGCCCTATCCTGGCTACAAAAGGATCGTAGCATATAGATAACTCGTCCAAATAATAATGGACGTTAAATTTAAATAAGTAGGTAAAAGCTCATGATACGGTTTAAGAACTTCGCACTTCGAATACCGCGGCAATTGTATCCTCCATCTTTATGAGTATTAACATAACTAAATCTTTTCGGCGTGGAATAAGATGGAATTAGCTGGCCAAATCTTAGTCGAGTTGGAACAACTTCATCTCAACTACTATAGCGGGAATACGATGGAATTTGGTGGCCATATCTGAGCCGCGTTACAACAACATCATCTTAACCACTATGGCGGGAATTCGATGGAATTAGCTGGCCAAATCTTAGTCGAGTTAGAACGACTTCATCTCAAGCTCTGTGGCGTGAATAAGAAGGAATTAGCTGACCAAATCTTACCCGTGTTACAAAAACTTCATCTTAACCACTATGGTTTGAATATGGCGGAATTAGTTGACCAAATCTTAGCCGTGTTACAAAACTTCATCTCAACCTCTAAGGCGTGAATTCGATGGAATTAGCCGGCCAAATCTTAGCCGTGTTACAAGAACTTCATCTCAACCACTATTGCGGGATTACGAAGGAATTAGGAGGCCAATACCGTGTTACAAAAACTTCGTCCAAACCACTATTGCGGGATTACGAAGGAATTAGGAGGCCAATACCGTGTTACAAAAACTTCATCCAAACCACTATTGCGGGATTACGAAGGAATTAGGAGGCCAATACCGTGTTACAAAAACTTCGTCCAAACCACTATTGCGGTATTCGAAGGAATTAGGAGGCCAATACCGTGTTACAAAAACTTCGTCCAAACCACTATTGCGGGATTACGAAGGAATTAGGAGGCCAATACCGTGTTACAAAAACTTCATCCAAACCACGACTACAGGACCTAGATGATCAAATCATTATGCAAATCACATTTTTCCTGCTTGATTTTTTTGGTGTTTAACGGCGTTTGGTGTTTAACAGCGTTTGGTGTTTAACAGCGTTTGGTGTTTAACGGCGTTTGGTGTTTAACGGCGTTTGGTGTTTAACAGCGTTTGGTGTTTAACGGCGTTTGGTATTTAACAGCGTTTGGTGTTTAACGGCGTTTGGTGTTTAACAGCGTTTGGTGTTTAACGGCGTTTGGTGTTTAACAGCGTTTGGTGTTTAACGGCGTTTGGTGTTTAACAGCGTTTGGTGTTTAACAGCGTTTTGTGTTTAACGGCGTTTGGTGTTTAACAGCGTTTGGTGTTTAACAGCGTTTGGTGTTTAACGGCGTTTGGTGTTTAACGGCGTTTGGTGTTTAACAGCGTTTGGTGTTTAACGGCGTTTGGTATTTAACAGCGTTTGGTGTTTAACGGCGTTTGGTGTTTAACAGCGTTTGGTGTTTAACGGCGTTTGGTGTTTAACAGCGTTTGGTGTTTAACGGCGTTTGGTGTTTAACAGTGTTTGGTGTTTAACAGCGTTTTGTGTTTAACGGCGTTTGGTGTTTAACAGCGTTTGGTGTTTAACGGCGTTTGGTGTTTAACAGCGTTTGGTGTTTAACAGCGTTTGGTGTTTAACAGCGTTTGGTGTTTAACGGCGTTTGGTGTTTAACAGCGTTTGGTGTTTAACGGCGTTTGGTGTTTAACAGCGTTTGGTGTTTAACAGCGTTTGGTGTTTAACAGCGTTTGGTGTTTAACGGCGTTTGGTGTTTAACAGCGTTTGGTGTTTAACAGCGTTTGGTGTTTAACGGCGTTTGGTGTTTAACAGCGTTTGGTGTTTAACGGCATTTGGTGATGTCGGAATTTGTATTTTGTGCTTCCACTGACTACTTTACTAGATGCTTTACTAGTATGCGCCTAGATCGTTGAGAGCTCTGCTTTTCTCGCTCCCATACATGCATCTAGAGCGCTGGGGCACTGCTTTTTAATCCCGCTTATATGCGCTCTGAGTGTTTTTTTTTTTTTTTTTTTTTTTTTTTTTTTTTTTTTTTTTTTTTTTTCTTATATACAATCAATTGAGCTAGAAACCAATACCATTATGAGTAACTAAATGTATGATTAAATGTAATCGTTTGAAGGGATAATGTTTACTGAGTAGTAAAATTCATGGATAATAGTTTTTGAGTGGAATATGTTATGTAAATAGATGCATAATAATGAGATTTAGTACTTCCTTGGAAGAAGATAGATATATAAAGGCCTGGTTGTTAGAGATTGGCAAAGGGGGATAGTCTACGGAACCTTGGACCAACTCCAGGTCATCGATCAGCTGTTCTTGCTTATACCTAGATAATACTTATCATATCTATAATATTTTTTTTTTTTTATTAACTTTTTTATTTGAAATCTGTACAAATTATTATATGTACAATTATCAAGTTTGTTGATACAGATACATAATGTAATAAATTTAACAAAACGGTTAAAGTAAAAAAAAAAAAAAAAAAAAAAAAAAAAAAACATACAAATTTGGAAGGAGCCAACCATTGTTGGCACTTCCGTGGCTGTCTAAATATCTATTTCAATGATCATGATACGGTTAGGTGAGTAAATTGTCTCGTGGCCAGTGTCTCTTGAGCCGCCTGGGAGGATTGTCTGGATAAGGGGACTGGGACGATAAGGATAGACCTTCAGGATTAGGATGGTAGGACAATTTGGAGTGGAACATTTGGAAACGGGTTTTAGCAAGGTCAAGGACAAATGGAATGTTAAGGTCATTGTGAAGGGTTTTGTTTGAGACGTAGAAAGGGGCATTTACAATTTTACGGAGTACTTTTGACTGGAATGCCTGTATTCTGTTGATGTTGGATGGTTTTGCAGATCCCCAGAGTTCAAGTCCGTATGTCCATATTGGTCGAATGATTGTTTTGTATATCGTTAATTTGTTCTGTATTGATAATTTAGATGAGGGTCCAAGTAGCCGTCTAAGTAGTCCGTATCTTTTGTTCAGTTCTTGTCTTTTCAGTCTCGTGTGAGGGTTCCATGTCAGTCGGCTGTCAAGGTATAATCCTAGATATCGAACCTCGTTGGATACTGGTAGTGGAGTGTTATTGAGATGTACAGAAGGGCATGATCTCCGGTTGAGAGTGAATGTAACCTGCTTACATTTTTCCGGGTTGATTTTTACTCTCCACATTTCACACCAATGTTGAATAGCGGTAAGATGTTCCTGCAGGTGTTGGGATTCTACTGAGGGATCGGGGGAAGTTGATAGGATGGCAGTATCATCTGCGTAGGTTGTTAGAAGGGTTTGGGGGTGTGTGGGAATATCCGCAATGTAAAGAATGAAAAGGAGAGGACCAATAATACTTCCTTGAGGGACTCCGGCATTTATGGGGCAGGTCGGGGAAAGAGTTGTGCCTTGCTTGACTTGGAAGGATCTGTTTGACAGGTAGGATTTGAGGATAAGGAAGTAGGTGTGTGGAAGTATTTGCTTTACTTTGTAAAGTAATCCCGGGTGCCAAACCCGATCGAATGCTTGAGCAATGTCGAGAAAGGCACTCGTGGAAAAACTCATACGTTCAAGCGAGGAGGAAATACCGTCTACAACTCGTAAGCACTGTTGTATAGTGGAATGATGGGCGCGGAAACCGAACTGATGGTTGGGAATTTTCTTCGAGGATTCTATGATAGGGAGGATTCTTTTATAAAGGAGTTTTTCGAATATTTTAGACATTAATGGGAGAAGGCTGATAGGTCGATAGGAAGATGGGCAATCGGGAGGTTTATAGGGTTTGGGAAAAACAATAACAACTGAGAGTTTCCAGGGATTGGGAAAATGGGTTGTTCTTAGGATTGAGTTAAACAGATATGTGAGGAATGTGATGGCCTTCTGGGGGAGTTTTTTGAGAATCGTGGAGGTGATAAGGTCATAACCAGGAGATTTCTTAGGGAGGCGTTTGATGATGTGTTTTACTTCTGACGGAAGAAAAGCTTTGGGAGGGGGGGGGGGGGACAAAGGTAGAGGAGAATTCAGGTAATCTTCGATGTTTTTGTCGTGGGAGGGGCTGGTTTGAGGATTAGGGGAAAATACTGTAGTTAGGTGTGTGGAGAGAAGGAGCGCCTTTTCTTCTTCACTTCTGGCCCAGGTCCCATCGCTGCGTTTGAGAGGGGAAGGGATTGGGTGGAACTTTAGGATTCTACGAGTGACTGTCCACAGAGAACAGTCTTCCGTGGAGAGGGATGAAAGGTACTCGTTGAAGGATTCTGAGCGGAATTGGGATAGGGAAGATTTCAGCTGTCGTGTCAGTCTGTTGTATGCGTTTCTGTCCGAGGGATAACGGGATCTTTGCCATAGAGCTCTGGCCCGACGCTTGGCTGCAAGAAGTTCTTGGATGTGGGCTGGGAGTTGCAGATTGGGCGGAGGAGGAAAACTTGTCCTTGGTCGGCATGAATTGCGGGCACAGTCCTGAATAGCTCTAGTAAATTTTTCAGTGGCTTTGTCTAAGTCTGTAGGGGTTTTTAAGGAAACAGTCAGGTCTATGGATCTATAATATAGCCTGTTCAAATAGATCGTGCAGTTCAATTGCGCATGCCCGAACTTCTGGGAGGGAAATATTGCCACATTTATGACAGAACAAAGCATCATTAACAGGTTTGTTCCAAATCAATAAAAACATAAACAATACATTGTGAATTGACGGCTTATTTAGTTATTTATTTGTAAAAGAAGTTTGACAACTTATTTTCTATTATTATTTTAATAAATATTTATTTCTAAAGACTTATTGTTAAGAACCTTATTAGCCCTTTAAACGCTTTGAGCGCATATATGCGGGCGTGAAAGGCAGTTCCCCGAGCGCTATATGTGGTCTGGATTTTGCACTCGCCACTTTTCGGCTTGATTCATGGTTTTTCTTATTCATTCCCTCCAAAAACGTTCAATGGTCTAAGAGACATACAAAGAAAGAAGAACTTTCTTTTTAAACAACCGTAAGACAAGAGAATGAGACCGGGAGCGCGGCGTTCTTACGTCACAGTTACGGTGTAAGTAGACCTAGCCCCACCCTCCACATTTGTCGAAATGCTTGTCCCCGCACGACATTTAGCGGATATAAGGCTAACCAAAATCTTCACAAAGTCAACCTGCTGCAGGTATCTCTTGGGGTAGAAATCGGATACGCCAAGAGGAGACCGAATTTAAAATATTAAGTTAAACATTAATAAACAACGAAATAAAAAAAAAAAAAAAAAAAAAATTGTCTTAATGATTAAGAAACGAAGATACAAGAGAGCGGTTCGCCTACAATTAGTTCAAACCAAGTACTTTATATGCCTCTCAAGATCACTTTGCAATATTTGACAATTTGTATGCCATTTATTGTAGATATGCTATTTTATTACCCAGAATTCTTCCTAAAAAATCTCAAATCCGTTACCTAGGACTTATACTCGACAAACGACTAACTTGGACACCACAAACTACTCAAAAGAGACAAGAACTCAACCGACAGTATCGACGATCAAATCTTACACTTTATAACAAAATACTCATTTACATGACAATACTCATACCAATATGGAGTTACGGCAAAGAACTCCACAAAACTCTCCAACCCCTACAAAATTCAATCCTTACAGTCTAAAATCCTCCGTAAAATAGCCGACGCTCCATTCTTTGTATCCAATTTGACTCTCCATAACGACCTCAATATTCCATTTATCCAACCCTTATCAAAAATGTCATTCAAAATTACACTGCCATCCTAAATAACCTCAAGTTACCCTGTTCACCGCCTGAAGCATAACTAGAGACCACCTCCAGAAGTAGTTCATACAGATTATTACACTGCCATCCTAAATAACCTCAAATTACCCTGTTCACCGCCTGAAGCATAACTAGAGACCACCTCCAGAAGTAGTTCATACAGATTATTACACTGCCATCCTAAATAACCTCAAATTACCCTGTTCACCGCCTGAAGCATAACTAGAGACCACCTCCAGAAGTAGTTCATACAGATTATTACACTGCCATCCTAAATAACCTCAAATTACCCTGTTCACCGCCTGAAGCATAACTAGAGACCACCTCCAGAAGTAGTTCATACAGATTATTACACTGCCATCCTAAATAACCCCAAATTACCCTGTTCACCGCCTGAAGCATAACTAGAGACCACCTCCAGAAGTAGTTCATACAGATTATTACACTGCCATCCTAAATAACCCCAAATTACCCTGTTCACCGCCTGAAGCATAACTAGAGACCACCTCCAGAAGTAGTTCATACAGATTATTACACTTCCATCCTAAATAACCTCAAATTACCCTGTTCACCGCCTGAAGCATAACTAGAGACCACCTCCAGAAGTAGTTCATACAGATTATTACACTGCCATCCTAAATAACCCCAAATTACCCTGTTCACCGCCTGAAGCATAACTAGAGACCACCTCCAGAAGTAGTTCATACAGATTATTACACTTCCATCCTAAATAACCTCAAATTACCCTGTTCACCGCCTGAAGCATAACTAGAGACCACCTCCAGAAGTAGTTCATACAGATTATTACACTTCCATCCTAAATAACCTCAAATTACCCTGTTCACCGCCTGAAGCATAACTACAGACCACCTCCAGAAGTAGTTCATACAGATTATTACACTGCCATCCTAAATAACCTCAAATTACCCTGTTCACCGCCTGAAGCATAACTACAGACCACCTCCAGAAGTAGTTCATACAGATTATTACACTGCCATCCTAAATAACCTCAAATTACCCTGTTCACCGCCTGAAGCATAACTACAGACCACCTCCAGAAGTAGTTCATACAGATTATTACACTGCCATCCTAAATAACCTCAAATTACCCTGTTCACCGCCTGAAGCATAACTAGAGACCACCTCCAGAAGTAGTTCATACAGATTATTACACTGCCATCCTAAATAACCTCAAATTACCCTGTTCACCGCCTGAAGCATAACTACAGACCACCTCCAGAAGTAGTTCATACAGATTATTACACTTCCATCCTAAATAACCTCAAATTACCCTGTTCACCGCCTGAAGCATAACTAGAGACCACCTCCAGAAGTAGTTCATACAGATTATTACACTTCCATCCTAAATAACCTCAAATTACCCTGTTCACCGCCTGAAGCATAACTACAGACCACCTCCAGAAGTAGTTCATACAGATTATTACACTGCCATCCTAAATAACCTCAAATTACCCTGTTCACCGCCTGAAGCATAACTACAGACCACCTCCAGAAGTAGTTCATACAGATTATTACACTGCCATCCTAAATAACCTCAAATTACCCTGTTCACCGCCTGAAGCATAACTACAGACCACCTCCAGAAGTAGTTCATACAGATTATTACACTGCCATCCTAAATAACCTCAAATTACCCTGTTCACCGCCTGAAGCATAACTAGAGACCACCTCCAGAAGTAGTTCATACAGATTATTACACTGCCATCCTAAATAACCTCAAATTACCCTGTTCACCGCCTGAAGCATAACTACAGACCACCTCCAGAAGTAGTTCATACAGATTATTACACTGCCATCCTAAATAACCTCAAATTACCCTGTTCACCGCCTGAAGCATAACTACAGACCACCTCCAGAAGTAGTTCATACAGATTATTACACTGCCATCCTAAATAACCTCAAATTACCCTGTTCACCGCCTGAAGCATAACTAGAGACCACCTCCAGAAGTAGTTCATACAGATTATTACACTGCCATCCTAAATAACCTCAAATTACCCTGTTCACCGCCTGAAGCATAACTACAGACCACCTCCAGAAGTAGTTCATACAGATTGTAATCACACTTCCTTGTGGATACTGCAGTTCTGCAGCTTGTCTCACCACGAGATTCAAGACACAATTACATTGAACAATTTGCTGGTAATATATTTATACATTTTTGTAAATTCTGAATAAAGAAAGGTATATATATAAAAACAAAAATCTCTTGAAGATATGTACATTCCTTCAACATGATGTGTTTCTATTTTCTTTATATTTTATAGTTGTTGGTATTATTGTTTACCGTTTTGAATCTCCTGATAGATTTATGGATAGCTTCAGGATAGTTCTTTTGTATTGTTTGGTAAAAAGAGGGCCAAAAGTGTCGCTGGCCGCGGGCCCAGATGGCCCCCGAATTACATCCATCCAGATCATTTCCACATTTTATAGCCAAAGATTGTTTTTATATCCTCCTTGGAATCGTGGGTCGTCCACCCTCGCTATATATAAACACCACCGCTACTTTATTCTATTGACAGATCATGGTGGCTATCGACGTCGGCTCGGAGGCTGCTGTCTTGGGGTTGGTGGTAGATTTCCTCCAACGACAATAAAACACAACTTTATTAGCTTTTAGAACTTTTCCATGGAGTGAAGCTGTTGAGGTATCTGTCATGGAACATTTTCGTCGATTCTACCTAAATACGTATCGTTCCTACCATGTCAAACTATCGTTTATGCAAATAGGATCAAACTAGCGAACGAACATATTCTAAACATTGACGAAGTAATAGATTAAAAAATGATCTTATTCGATACTTTGTTTAAGGGATTTTCGGCTATTCTAAAGGTGTTAAAAGTTCCTACATTTTTCGATAAGCCGTATCGTCCACAATCCAAGAGCAAAGTCTCAAATCTAAAAAGACAAAAGTTTTCATATTCGATAGTTCGTATGTTGGGACGATTTGTATGTCTATGTGTACACATCATTCTTGTAACAAATCTTACTCTTCCTAAACGGGATAAAATATACAATGAAGTGCAGCACTGAAAAAGAAAAGAAGTAATAATATCATAGAATAAAGCCTCTTGATCGTTTAACTACTGCAGACAAGATTGGCCTTGGCGTTGTCCGATGGCTCTCCACGGAAACTGGTTGTACTTATAGGCCGTACACCTAACTCCTTGTACTTATGTGCAGCCGATAGTGCATGCCGCAGAAGGTGCAAGCGGCAAAGGGGTAGTGCCTAGCATTTTATAGCCTCTAACATGGCCCCCGCATATTATCATCGTCCTCTGGCCATGTAGATGTGAATATCACCGCGAGTCCCGTGTGGTTTCGCAAGACCGTGTGGCTCGTGAGATGATCCACGACTGCTAAGAGTCTCCCTCAATTCAGAACCCCACTACGTTCTGGAGACTCAACTGCAGTGCTTCCAAGTCATGGGCGCTGCGGCAGGTGAACCACAACGTGGCCTCTGCCGCCCACACGACCCGTAGTCTCATAGTCGAGTGCCCATAGTGTAAGCACCCGTGGGTCTCCGGAGGCCAAGAATGGTCACCAGATCCTCCCTAAGGTTTCCCTCTAGAGGAGAACAGCCGGGGACTTACCTGAACTTCCGTGCCGGTACACCGAGACTCCGACAAATGCCGGAACCCAAGTCCAAAAGCACTCGCAGCCAGGACGTGGAATGGACCCGGTAGGGTCACCCCGGACGTGTCTTGGATTCGGAGGATCTCTTCTCTTGTCGCAGGACGGTTCGGCCCAAGGTGACAAGGTGTCAGTCCCGTAAAACTTCAGATCTTCACTTGTGAGCTATGTTAACATTTGGGCTGAATTGCCAATAGCATGTATAGCGTAGCAACCACTGTCTGGATTATAATCGATTTCCTTTCTTCAATTATTCTTCGTCGAGTTCTTCTGTAATTGTCGATAATACAACATTTGAATAATCGATCAAGGCTCCTGAAGGGGCGACCGAGGATGCGAAACGTGTAGATTCATTTTTAATAAATTGACGATTATGTTAATTTAGTTTTTGCTAAAAATGCAGTTTCCAGCCCTCCAAACCGATTTCTTTCAAACTTTGCACAATAACGTATTTTCATGCACTAAACACGAATACGATAAAAAAAACCCAAAAAAACGTCGGATTTAACTAGGAAAGAAGTTATTAAGCACTTAAGTTCACTGTTGTGCAGGTTATGAGAGCTAATGAAAACAACTAAATTTGTCAACATACGCATGCGCGGGTATGGAAAAGTTCATAATAAGGAAGTTTAATTGAAATTTACCATAAATTATCGAAATTCATCAGCAGTTATTTATTTACAATCATTTTTTTAAATAATGAAACACTCTTCACATTTCTTGTTTCGTTCATGAAAAGTATTATATATCAGATTTACATGCTATGCGTTTCCGCTCGCTCCGCTCGCTCAAGAAGATAACAAAACCCCAGTCAATCAAACTCGCTAAAATTAATAGAATTCTATTCATTTTAGCGAGTTGGATTGATTGGGGTTTTGTTATTTTCTTGAGCGAGCAGAGCGTAGCGGAGCAAGCGGAAACGCATAGCACGTATGCCCTTAAGCGACAGGTGACGACGGGTGAGGATGCCCTTAAAATTAACAATATCTTTGAATAAATGGTTTCTGAACATTTCAAATGAGAGTTCTCTGTTTCCCAATGTTACATATCTGCGCATGCGCGTGTTTACAAATACGCAGATGGCGCCTAGTTTTATAACCTTCCTAACTTTAGTGTTTAATCTAATAGTCTATTAATTTTAGCGAGTTGGATTGACTGGGGTTTTGTTATCTTTTTGAGCGAGCGTAGCGAGCGGAAACGCATAGCATGTATGCCTTAAAGTCGTCATTTATGCCTTAAAGTCATGTATGCCTTAAAGTCGTCACAAATTTAGTTGTTTTCATTAGCTCTCATAACCTGCACAACAGTGAACTTAAGTGCTTAATAACTTCTTTCCTAGTTAAATCCGACGTTTTTTTTATTGTATTCGTGTTTAGTGCATCAAAATACGTTATTGTGCAAAGTTTGAAAGAAATCGGTTTGGAGGCCTGGAAACTGCATTTTTACCTAATTTTTTATTCATTGATATTCTGCCTACACAAAAAAAGAAATTCGACTCGTCTTTGTGCGTTTCCGTTCCTAACCCTTGTGTCATATAGAAAGCTTAGAATGGACTAATGTAAACAGCTGTAAACATTTAAAATGAAATGTCAAAGATATATAAACAAATCTGCGCCATATTTTCGTGACCTATAGGTTCTGAAACGTGGACGTTTCTCATCAGCACCTCCTGATTGCGTCATAAGGTCGACGCCATAAGCAGGTTTTCTCCCTATGGAGGGAGCGAAGAAACGCGCTAAAAAAAACTTGTAGATAAAGTGTGTAGTTTGTTATGTTTTTTCTAGTTTTACAGAAGTCTTATTAGTTTTTTTTTCAGTATGAGGGATAAAGAAATTATTTCTCAATTTCGAGAGAAGCAAACTGCTCATTATAGCGTCGATATTTCAGCCTCTTCCCAAAGCTACAGATTGAAGTATCGATATTTTACCCTCCTCCCATAAAGTCGATAACTAAGATGGCCGTGTGGGTAGTTAGAGCAGTTCACTATTTCTTTTTAGATTCTTATTTAAATTATAGTTAGTGGATGCCTTTTCCATTCTTAATGACGGCAAGTCTTCTCAAATCCTTTCGGGATATTTCTATCCCAATCCCTTAGCGATATTTATGTTCTCTGGGATAAAATGTAATCTATAAAAATAGGTATATTTTTGTTTGAAATGTCTCGGAAGACACGAAGGGAAATAGGACATAGAAATCGCCCTCTGTAGGTGGAATTTGACAAGTTATTAGTGGCTATTTATCAGGAAGGAAGGGGGGAGAGGCTCTTGTCTATTTATATATATATATTTGACAGCATTTCGTCGCGCTTCGCTCGTGGACATCGGCCAAGCTTGTCTTTCCCCCTTAGCTTGTAGATCAAAACCACTTTTAGGCAATTTTTTTTTCTTTAATACCTACAAAATAAAAAAATATTATCGCTCCGAAATATGTTTTATTTTATTCTCTGGACATCAATACCTCTTAACGGGTATGGAATGGGTGCATAGTATGTGAACATTCAATCGTAACACTAAAGCAAGGGTACAAGCATATAACATA
Source organism: Gonocerus acuteangulatus (assembly GCA_946811695.1). Taxonomy (NCBI): domain Eukaryota; kingdom Metazoa; phylum Arthropoda; class Insecta; order Hemiptera; family Coreidae; genus Gonocerus; species Gonocerus acuteangulatus. The sequence continues at coordinate 10,174,475 of OX328131.1, forward strand.
TTTCCATAAAAGGCAATTTTTTGTGATAACAAGTATTGTTGGCAACGTCCATTAACACGTTGAATACACTAGTTCCCGTTGATCTCGGATGTTAAGCAACATGTCGGGCGTGGATGGTTCCTGAATGGGGGACCGTCTACGTACTGTTGGAATTATAAACTGGGCTGGAGAGAGCTCGGTGTTAATCGCCCAGTTATTAAAACGCCGTAAAAAATAAATTAAAAGTACAAACATAAGTATTGTTTGTACTAATTCAAAGGCTCCTGATTTCCACTCTACTTACTTGTGAAAGAAACTGCTTTCTACGCTCTACCAAGCAGCGAAACCTTTATGTTCCCGCATTGCATGGATAAAAAAAATCATCAGATCGCATGTTAGTTTAAGACACCTCAAATCGACATTGGTCGCCGGTAAATCGTCATGTGGTCCCGGACCGTAAGTTATTGTCAGACACTTCAAATAGAGAAGTGTCGCCGGATCAGTGGCTCCTTGTAATACCAGACCTGATGTTAGTGCCAGGAGCTTCAAGTCGTAAATCGCCGCCGCATCATCAGCCCCATGTTAATCCCAGACTCCATGTTAGTGTTAAACACTTCATGTCGACATTCGCCGCTGTACCATAGTCTTCACGGTATCCCAGACCGCGAGATAGTGCCAGGAACTTCATGTCGACATTCGCCGCTGTACCATAGTCTCCACGGTATCCCAGACCGCGAGATAGTGCCAGGAACTTCATGTCGACATTCGCCGCTGTACCATAGTCTTCACGGTATCCCAGACCGCGAGATAGTGCCAGGAACTTCATGTCGACATTCGCCGCTCTACCATAGTCTTCACGGTATCCCAGACCGCGAGATAGTGCCAGGAACTTCATGTCGACATTCGCCGCTGTACCATAGTCTTCACGGTATCCCAGACCGCGAGATAGTGCCAGGAACTTCATGTCGACATTCGCCGCTGTACCATAGTCTTCACGGTATCCCAGACCGCGAGATAGTGCCAGGAACTTCATGTCGACATTCGCCGCTGTACCATAGTCTTCACGGTATCCCAGACCGCGATATAGTGCCAGGAACTTCATGTCGACATTCGCCGCTGTACCATAGTCTTCACGGTATCCCAGACCGCGAGATAGTGCCAGGAACTTCATGTCGACATTTACGCTGAACCAACGTCCATATTTTATACCAGACCGCATGTTACGGCCAGACACGTCAAATCGTGAGGCGCCACTGCATCATCGTCCATATTTCATGCCAGACCGCATGTTAGGGTCAGATACTTCAAATCGTGAGGCGCCACTGCATCATCGTCCATATTTTATACCAGACCGCATGTTAGGGTGCGACAATTCAAATCGTGAGGCGCCACTGCATCATCGTCCATATTTCATGCCAGACCGCATGTTAGGGTCAGACTCTTCAAATCGTGAGGCGCCACTCCATCATCGTCCATATTTCATGCCAGACCGCATGTTTGGGTCAGATACTTCAAATCGTGAGGCGCTTCTGCATCATCGTGCATATTTCATGCCAGACCGCATGTTAGGGTTAGACACTTCAAATCGTGAGGCGCCACTGCATCATCGTCCATATTTTATACCAGACCGCATGTTAGGGTCAGATACTTCAAATCGTGAGGCGCCATTGCATCATCATCCATATTTCTTGCCAGACTGCATGTTAGGGTCAGATATTTCAAATCGTCTTGCGCCACTGCATTATCGTCCATATTTAACGCCAGTCCGCATGTTAGGGCCAGACACTTCAAATCGTCTTGCGCCACTGCATCATCGTCCATATTTCATGCCAGACCACTTATTAGTGACAATGGATAGTCTTGCCGCATAGTTCCTGTTATTTACAGACTGCATTTTAGTGTTATCATTTTAGTCAAATCGGCATTCGCCGCCCTATTGTTATTCCAGAATTTGTTGATCCACCGGATAACGCGCTTCTTGGGGTTGTTACCATAAAACAGTGAGTCACGTCATAGTTAAAGCCCTAACACTAACACCATTTGACCACTACCTGCTCGTCAAGACTAGACCTACTCCTGGACTTGCCCCAAAAGCAGAGGTGTCAGCGTTTGGCTATGTATAGACTCCCGCCTCCCATCGGGGGGTGTCGCAACGGTTTGTCGACCGCCCCCGTCTCCCTGACACACTTTATTCTGTCGTTTCCAAGAAGCCATTCACTATCTTCCGATATATATTTTACTGTCTTTGTTAGCTTCTTCTCTTTCCTTTTTACTCTTCCTAGTGGAAAACAATGAATGAATCCGGTCTGAGGAATTGTCTTGCAAGGATTTACTTGTTTACAACAAACAAGAATTTCTATTTTTCTTTTTATCTCTCTTCATTCAGATTAAAGTTATTTTGAAGACTGATAAATTTATATTAACGATTCCGCCAATATCTGCCGAGCAACATTTTGTACAAAATTAGTTTAAAATTTAAATATACAAAAAAAACAATAATTATTCAAAATCTTAATAATTTTGTCTAGTGTAGGCATTTTGCCTCTGTGTAGTGTTGGCAATGAATAAAATCAAATTAATGGGTAAAAAATCAATGTGTGATCAAAATCAATGTGATTTTCTCCGATTTATGTATAACAAATGAATAAGGGGTCTCCCGTGGTCTAGTGGCTAGCGCGCTGGATTCATAAGCGGGAGATGGTGGGTTCGATCCCCACTGGCGCCAGAAATTTTCTCATCTCAGGGCTCGCTGAGAAGGCCGGCGCTAATAGCCACGATTTGTCGATGCGCCGTAAAAAAAAAAAAAAAAAAAAAAAAAAAAAAATGTTTTTCAGTTCTTTATGTCACAAGTTGTATATAGGATGTTAAAGTATCAAAAATAAAAAAAGTTTTAATTCTTCGAAAAGCAAATGGCGATGCTGTGACTGTGACTGAAGAGCGGAAACCCTCTTTTTTACGGGCGATAGTCTGCAGGTGGCAATTTTTATTATATCAGGCTGTAATTTAGGTGTAGCCTAAGAATGTAGGTGTAGCCTAAGAAATATCCGCTTAGGATACTGTTAGTTTCCTATGTGGTGCCTAAGATCTTGTATTGCTTTGAGATTTCATTTTACAACAAAAAAAAAATTAGGAAATAACATTAACTGTTTGTATTCCTAATACCAGGTTATGGCCAGCTTATGGCCAACTTAAATTGTACCACAAAGAAGTTTCACGGCAAAATAAAAACGACATAAAAGACAAATGGCAACTGAACTGGTCGAGCATAACAGAAAACAAACTTCGACAAATTAAACAGACCTTAAGCGACTGGGCTTCGTCATACAGGGATTCAAGGCGAGAAGAAGTAGTGTTAGCCAGACTAAGGATAGGCCACACACGTATAACTCATGAATACCTTATGACAAAGTCTGATAAACCACTGTGCCAAATCTGTAACAAAGACCTCACAGTTCAACATATACTGACAGACTGTAATTTGAGACAAGACTTGGAAATTCCACGAGACATGAACGAACTACTCCGTGATAGCAGTCACCATATCAACGCTATACTTACCTTTCTTAAAGACAACAATATTTTTAACAAAATTTAACAAACCCCAGACCAAACTCCTCAAATAGTCAACATGTGGGTGTAGTATGTATTACAACAACCACTTAATTTTCTTAATTCATTGTCTTTGATTGTCTAGACGACCCAAACTATGCTTTTAACATCGCCGTTGAAGGTGGTTTTTTTTTTTTTTTTTTTTTTTTTTTTTTTTTTTTTTTTTTTCAACATCACTGATGACGTAATATATTCATATTATCCATAGAACCTATATTGTAAATAGAAATTGTTGCGATTATATATAGTCATATTATACATAGGAACTATTTTCTTCGTTTCCTTTATAATTATAAGTTTTTCTTAAAAATGTATTTTAAGTTTTTTACTAGTTAATTTTACTTTTAGCTGCATGTTATTCACAAAATTAATTGTATAATTAGATTGATAAATACAATAATGTAATTGGATTTGTAATTATGTAATATTGTAAATATTTTGTTGTTGTTATGTATTTCTATTTTATATGTGTACCTGGGCGAAACGCTGTCAATGCGGGGTGCTCATAAATAAATTTAAAAAAAAAAAAAAAGTATTCCTAATGACACTAGGGATAAGGACAAAAATGCACTAGGCTAACGCAACTCCTTCCAGTCGGTCTTTTTTTAATTTTTTCCACCGCCTGCTAAGTAAGAAATGCGATTTATTGGGGTCACTTTTAAATAATTAAAAAAAATGTTTTACCTTCATGATGAGATGTCTGTACGTGTCTTCCTCTAGGGATCATTTACAAGCCAAAATATAATTATTATTTCAGCACAAGATTGAGCTGTGAAATAGATTTATATTTGCTGAGGAGTTTCAGCTGCTGAGAAATATATCACAATTAACTACTTCTCAGAACTAAAGTCAACAGTCTAATAAATATTGTTATTATTCAAAAGAATTTATCAGCTGTTAATAATTAGGAGGATATAAATTTATAAGGAGCGGAATATAAATCATACACTATGTAATTTACAATGTCCGCTTAATGTATATTATAAAGTAAATCGATAAACTAAAGTATGTGTAAATTAAATCAGTTTGTGTGTGTGTCTGATTCTATCCGACTATATATAGTATTTTTATTTTATATATATATATATATATATATATATATATATATATTTATATATATATATATATATTATATAAAAATGAATCGCTAAATGTGTTGGTAAGCGCAAATGTCGAGAACAACTGAACCGATTTCGCTAATTCTTTTTTTATAATATTCCTTGAACTACAAGGATGGTTCTTACGGTGAGAAAAATTAAAAAAATTGCCTGAAAAGTCTAAAAACAACACTTTTCGGGTCTTTTTCACTTCCTTTACGCAAATTCATTTTTAAATAAAAACATATGCTTTCTATTATAATATTTTTAACAGTTAACGTATTTGGTTATTTGTGTATAAACAAAAAAATTTAAATAAATAAGAACATGTAATCACTAGGTGACATTAGAATCACATGTTAATAATGCAATTTAAATTAATTTATATTTGCATTAACGAAGTAAAAAGTCCGACTCGCAGGAACTGCGTCATCTTAGCGCGGTTACATCTCGAAGAAATGGAATAGATTAGCATCACAAATCACAGGAAACTGACAGTAGCCAACTTACACAGAAGCGGATAATTCTTAATCTGTACAAGTCAATACAATTATGTTCTGAAAACGTACTTACTCCTTGGCTACTGCTGAGAAGGCTCTATTCTAAACAACCAAAAATTCCTTGTCATTTTAAGTATCTTGTTTTACTAGCAAATTCGTTTTACTGTTATAATCAACTGTAAATATGTGCTTAGTGGCGAATTAAATTCCATTCTGTCGAGGGTTAAATCTTTCTATAAAGTAAGAAATAACGGTAACTTCAGTTTGAAGCTATGAGGAAGGTTATATAGATGGATAATTCAAAACAACCTAGGTCATCATGATTAGCCATTGCCATCATGATTACCACAGCCACTCCAAACTTATTACCAATACCTTTTACTGTTTCTTCGCTTATTTCACTACAATACTAATTTTACTGATAAATGAAATTTAAAACAAGAAACAACCAATTAAAAAGTGAGATAAAGAAAGAGAAAAGCCATTTTAAAACAACAAAACAAACACTTTTTAAGTTTTAAGCGCTTATATCTCTCATTTTGACGTTGCCCCATCGAATATTGCTTCAGAACCTTTTTTGTAGAGAATTTAGTAAGCCTTCGAATGGTCACCTTCCACCTACCACGATTTCCCAACCGTTATCGAGATATTTACGAAAAATGTATGGAGATCCGAAAACTTTTCATGTCTATTAATAAATCATTTTTTTCGCATACTTCCTTAACTCCAAATATAACCAAAATTTAAACATATTAGTTGGGACTAATTTCCAAGATGTAGAAAATATTTCAATTGAATCCCGCGATTCTACGTACTCACAAAAAAATAATGACTTACAAAAACATTGATTCCACTTATCCCAGAAACGGCTAAAGATATCGCCTTCAAAATGGTTTCATTCGTTTTCTTATGTTAAGAAACCTATAAAACAAGTGCTTGCTAGCATATGAACTCAAAAACGTAAGCGTTACGATTTTTTTTGCGCGAATTTTGCCCCGAACACTATCTTCTAGTGGGCGGATTCTGACCTTTCAATTTAGACGACAGATTTTTGTACCAAATTTCGTCAAAATCGGACCATTTTTGAGCTTGCTAGAGAGCGAACAGACAAGCATATATATAAATAAATAAATATATATATTTATATATATATATATATATATATATATCTATTCTAAGACACTCCCTGTATCAAGACCTACTTGTCTGCATAGTTTGGCCAAAATCGGTCAAACGGTGTGGATTCTTATAAGGAACAAACATACGGACAGAAAGCTCTTCGAAATTTTTGATCTAGCCTATGACACGCCACGTATGAAGACTTACCTGAGTGCCAAGTTTGCTCAAAACAGACAAGTGATTTATACATATAAATAGATAATTATTTAAATTTTAACGTCCATTTATTATTAACTACGAATTTTAGGACGGGTTATCTATAGGTTACCACCCTTTTCTAGTCAGGATAGGGGTGATGCCTTTTCTTTTTTTCGAAAGAAAAGCCACCACCCCTAGTGGGAATCGAACCCACGACCTTTGGCCCGGAGTATTAAGAGCCCACGCCTTAACCCTCACGGCTACCGGGTCTCCAAAATAGATAATTAAAAAAAAATATTAATATTAAAACATGTCAAAATCTTAGATTTTATTACCTTTGGTTTTCATTATTCTTAAGTATATTTTATTTACAACTTCGTTCTCATTATTAATGAGCACAGTTTATTTTAATTTTTTTTAAATGATTCATTGATTTTTTTATCAACATTTTGCGATAATATTTCTAGATATTACTTTTATGAATAAAATGAATGGGTGACCGACCACGTGCTGTTGGCATAATAGAGAAGGGTGGCAACCTGTAGATAGCCCGGCGTTAATAGCCCTAATGTTGATACGCCGTTAAACACGAAAAAAACATAATAAAATTAATAAATACATAAGCTAATTAATTCTAAAAATTAAATAATATAAAATTAAAAAAAAGGGGGGGGGATGAAAGAAAATCCTGACATAAATAGTAATTAAGGAAATTACAGAGTAATTAGAGAATCTCTAATCATCTACTAGGCCTAAATTACTCTTCCCCATAACCAAAAAAAACATTCTTTTTTTTATTTACTAAGCTCTTTAAGATTTTGCAATAATTTGAAAAAACTTTATTTTTACCTCAATTGTAAAATTATTAAGCAAAAACTATCAAACTATATATACATATATATATATATATATATATATATATATATATATATATATATATATATATATATATACTAGCTGACCCGGCGAACTTCGTACCGCCTAACAGTCAATTCTTTAATTTTTTTTTAAATACTTATTCTGCTATTTGGGACACCCGAACAGCTAGTAAGATAAAAAAAATTAATAAGTCGACAACTACATTATGTCAAAAAATAAAAATTGTAAAACACTTAAAATTCTTTTAATAGTCACTAAAAAATCACAATCAAAATTAAAATATCAGATTTCTTATTATGATACCTACTTATTATATTTCATTTTATTTTTACTTATTCTCAATTAAGTTTCATTTTTATTGTAGTACTTAATGGTACACGATATTTTTTGTTTCATTACCTGACGCGTAAATAAACAGAGCAGATGGTTTTCCAAGACGGGAACAGCCAACATACAATTGACCATGCGAGAAACATGGGCTTTCTAGATTAATTCCACAAACACCTATTGATTAATTAAAGTGTCAACTATTGGGTCACTTACCCTATATATATACAGGGTGTCCCAGTATATGTGTCCACCCCCTTTTCCTCGTAGAGTTGTTGGAATTTCGAAATGAAACTTGGTAGGTCATAGTTATGTTGCATGAGGTTACTTTTGAAGGTTTAGTTGACTTTGTAACGTTCTCCAGTTTTTCTCCAGCGCATCTAACTCTTGATTTTCTAATGGCGGCAGGTATTTTTTTTATTACGAATTCTGATAGAAAATTTAATTTTAAGACTAATTTATTCCGAGACATCTTTCGATCCGACCCACCGTTTGCGCGTAAAACGCAAAAAACTGAAAAATGTCGCCCTTTTGTAGACAAATTCCTATTTATCACTGAAACCAAGCCTTTTACGTAAAAACACCTCGATACAAACTTTGTAGCCTATTAATTTTTTTTTGAGGTGATACCAAGATCAAAGTTGTAGGTTTAATATTTAACGGGATATTAGGAATGAAAAATATACCTTAAACGTTTTAAAAAGTAACAATTCACAAAATCGATACGAATAGAAAAAAAAGTAGCTGACATCGGATCAAAAGATGTCTCGGAATAAATTAGCCTTAAAATTAAATTTTCTATCAGAATTCGTCATAAAAAATACCTGCCGCGATTGGAAAATCAAGAGTTAGATGCGCTGGAGAAAAACTGGAGAATGTTACAAAGTCAACTAAACCTTCAAAAGTAACCTCATGCAACATAACTATGACCTACCAAGTTTCATTTCGAAATTCCAACAACTCTCGGAGGAAAAGGGGGTGGACACATATACTGGGACACCCTGTATATATATAGTGTAAGTGACCCAATAGTTGACACTTTAAGGAAGGGTTATTTTACTTAAAATAATTCTTTGCTTAGTTTTTGAAAATAATAAACTTTGAATATATCAAATTATTCGTCAGCTCATTCTCTATGAAATTCACATAAACCAATTTTAGATACATTAAGTATTTCAAGTAAAATAAATCATTAAATGCTGCCTTACTCTGGTCCTAATGTTGACACGTCTGCAGTAGGTCGGTGCCTAAGTTTGACTTTTCTCTTCCTAAGGATGACAGTGAGGGAAAATGAAAATAATACAACTTCATTCTTGAAACAAACACCCAAATTGTATTGAAATCGTGCTGTTTTTCCTTCAACTTGAACTATACACTAATCACCTACTCTAATAACGTTAACTTTGTTTATAACTTGCTTATTACAGCCATTTTCATCATTCATCCCTTGGTCATTTTTGAACAATCGCTCTTCTTCTTTAACTTTTTGTGTAACTCATTGATGATGGTTTACTTACACCTGTTGATTCTACACAGTTCATGCTAGTGATGTCCTTCCTCCTACAGGCTCAATGGAGGGGTCACCATCTTCCTCAGTCATGGAGTTTCTCACCTTAATTTTCCGACGAGAAGAATTTAAAAGTTATTTCTTGTAAGGGATTTTTCTTTTTGATCAATCTAGTCTTCGCTCTTTTTTCTTGGCGATTTCAGCTGTGTTTTTTTTTAATGCAGGACTTGCTCCATTCATGAAATTATAGCTTCCAACCTTCTTTAAACGTTCGGAAACCTGATACATCCATAGGTTGGTTAATGTGAGAAGCATTTGGAGGTACCGCCTGTTATAACCATTGTACCACAAATTGATTAAGAAGTTGTGTGACATTTCAAATTGCAGAAAACTATTATAAAAAGTTGCCTGTCAACATTAGGAACAGAATGTCGAAATTAGGAAAACATGTTGTCAACTTAAGGTTCAAGTCATAAGAAATTAATAATATCAGGATACATGAATTTCTAATGAAAATCTCAACTAAATGTTTTAGTATTCATCACTTACAACCGTTTTCCTAAAGTCGACATTAGTGTCAAGAAAAGGAGCCCTGGTTGTTTATTGGGTTCCCAATGTTGACACTACCATAATCTCAAGATTTTTTTATTTAACTTGAGTCAAACCTTTTATAGTCCATAATTTAAGTGCCATAGAGTTCATAGAAATCACAAAAATACAATTTAATGCACGCATTACAAAAAAAAATTCTTAAGAAATATTCTTAATCTCTTATCAAATTCACTAAGCAAAGAGAGCAGCAGGAGTTGACTCGAGGATTTTTCATACTAAAATGGCTGCAGATGTTATTATCGGAGTTGCATAGTTGATCGGGTCTGTCAACATTATTCTTCAACACCTGTTCTTTCATTTGGATGCAAACTTATTGAATTCTCTTGAATCTAATTGTTATTTTTCAAATTTAAATTTGAAGTGTCAACTTAAGGAGCAGTGTCAACGATCGGGTCATTTACCCTATATATAGTTATATATGTGTCCGTTAACATGATACAGGCCAGAGTTTTTGTTTCTTCTCCACGAAACTTGGTATGTAGTATTCCCCAATCAAACGATTGAACGAGTTCGTTAACCAACAAATTCAGTCCATCCGGAGAGGGGGTTTACTCCGGAGCCAAAGTAGTTATTTGCCAATACCGGTCGTAGTTTTTGTTATATTTCAACGAATCTCAGTATTCTTTCTATTCAACTAAAGAGAAAAATGTGTTGTAAAATAAACTAAATCGGTTCATTAGGAGGGGGGGGGGTTTACTCCGGACCCAAATTAGTAAGTTGCTCATACCGGTCGTAATTTCTGCTGTATTGTAACGAAACGCGGTATACGTCCTGGGTATCTAATAAGAAAGAAGTGTTGTAAAAATGAACTGAATCGGTCTAACGGAAGGGGGGGGGGGATTTACTATGTACTATGTTTGAATTTAATTGAAACAGGTGTTATTTATGTTTTTATTTTATTGATCTATCTAGGTTATTTTAAGCAAATTATTCATGAATGTACTCGACTCTACCCAATGCTGAGGAAAGTGCTTAGTTATGTAGCTCCTACGTGACGAACTTTTATTGAATGAAAAAGACCGAAATCCCGATGATCAACACCTTCTACATCTAAACGGTCGACTATATCTTCTCAAGTAATAGGGGTTTTGTTGGCGATAAAAATGCAGTTTCACGCCCTCCAAACCGATTTCTTTCAAATTTTGTACAATAACGTATTTTGATGCACTAACAACGAATACGATAAAAAAAACCCGTCGGATTTAACTAGGAAAGAAGTTATTAAGCACTAAAGTTCACTGTTATGCAGGTTATGAAAGCTATTAATTATAGCGAGTTGGATTGACTGCGGTTTTGTTATCTTCTTGAGCGAACGGAAACGCATAGCACGTATGCCCTTAAGAGACAGGTGACGATGCCCTTAAAATTGAGAATATTTTCGAATAAATGGTTTCTGAACATTTCAAATGAGAGTTCTCTGTTTCCCAATGTTACATATCTGCGAATGCGCGTGTTTACAAATACGCTGATGAGTTTTATAACCTTCCTAACTTCAGTGCTTAATATTATATTCTATTAATTTTAGCGAGTTGGATTGACTGGGGTTTTGTTATCTTCTTGAGCGAGCTTAGCGAGCGGAAACGTATAGCATGTATGCCTTAAAGTCGTCACAAATTTAGTTGTTTACATTAGCTCTCATAACCTGCATAACAGTGAACTTAAGTGTTTAATAACTTCTTTCCTAGTTAAATCCGACGTTTTTTTTTTTATCGTATTCCTGGTTAGTGCATCAAAATACGTTATTGTGCAAAATTTGAAAGAAATCGGTTTGGAGGGCGTGAAACTGCATTTTTACCTTGTTGGCTGACTATTCCAAGTTGTAGATTGTTAATATTCCATACCCACCGAATGCACGAAATTATTTCCTATATACGCCCTTGGAGCAAGCTGGTTAAATAAAATTGTATAAATATTCGTCTATAAGGGAACCTTTTTTTTAAATATATACCCTACATTATTTTTTACCTCCCCACCCCCAGAAATCTGTATTTATTCCCCCGACGAGGTTGTTCTCCTTCTAAATCCTCAAAAGTGCTCCGTAAATAAAACTAAGACTGACACCCCCTTCAGGAATAGAAGCATCTCCTCAGTCTTCCTGTAATGCTCCCAGCGATGTCTATTGTCCTTTAACATAAACTATAAGATAGTCCTAGACTATTGACGACCTGCTCCATCTTTAGGATTTCCTCTACATAATGCTGTATCTATTTATATCATCATTAATACACCCCCTCCCCCCTCCCACAATCCATCCAAGACTACTATAGTTGCCACAAATATACCTAGCTCTATCTTCAAGCTTCTCATATATATATCTGTTACCCGGCGTGCTATACCTACTTTCTGCATCTGGAAATGGCAAAATAAATTTGGAACCAAAAAAGTAATATTAAATTCGGGTTCACAGTTTCGAACCCTTTGTCCTCCGAACTGTGAGTCCTAGACGATTTTAACTTAGCCTATAACATCCCCCGGATCAAGACATACGTGTTTGCCACATTTGGTCAAAATCGGACAAACGGTGTGGATTTGTAAAAGGAACAAACATACAGATAGACAGGTGGTAGACGTTTTTGACTTACCCTACGACATTCCAAAGATCAAGATATACCTGCGTGCCAAATTTGGTCAAAATCGGTCAAACGGTGTGGATTTGTAAAAGGAACAAGCATACAGACAGATATCTGGTAGACGTTTTTGACCTAGCCTACTAGACTACCCGGATTAAGTCCTACCAATGTGCCAAGTGTAGTCAAAATCGGACAAACGGTGTGGGTTTGCATAAGGAACAAAAAGATAAACTGACAAACAGATAGACACGTGATATATATGTATATATATATATATATATATATATATATATATATATATATATATATATATATATATATATATATATATATTAGCCGGCCCGGCAAACGTTGTTTTGCCATATAAATTATTTCTAGTGAATTTTTTGGTAGTCAAATAAAAAACAAGCTACTTATTGTAAGTGTGTTGGGATGTGGTCTATGACTAAAAGAGGAATACAGTGCTGTAAACGATGACGGCCTATTAAAATATCAAAACACCTCTATTTTCATAATTCATTGTACTTTACTGTCTTAGCTAATACATTTAAAATAATATCTCTATCACTAATTGTTAACAGCTCCAAACCTAAAAAATTTACCCCAGAAAGCAATTACCTTCCTTACTTACATCTTTAATTCAATTCTTAGAACTACCCATTTCCCCAATCCATGGAAAGGCTCCGTCATAATCCTTATACCCAAACCTCAGAAACCACCTAAAATTCCAGCTTCCTATCGTGTATCAGTTTGCTTCCCATTATGTCCAAGATATTTGAAAAACTCCTCCTAAAAAGAATTCTGTCCACGATCCCTCCCAATTCCTTGCCTGATCACCAATTTGGTTTTCGCTCTCAGCACTCAACCATCCAACAATGTTTTAGCCTCGTAGACACCATTTCCTATGCGCTTGAATGTAAAAATTACTGCACGAGTGCCTTTCTCGACGTCGCCCAAGCGTTCGATCGTGTTTGGCACCCGGGGTTATTATACAAAGTACGGCGCATACTTCCCCGCACATACTTCCTAATCCTACAGTCCTACCTATCAAGCCGCTCCTTCCAAGTAAGATCTGGTTCCACATTGTCTCGTTCCCGTCCAATCTTCTCCGGTGTACCGCAAGGAAGTATCCTCGGTCCTATCCTGTACCTTGTGTATTCCTCGTGATCAATTATGTAATTAAAGGACAAATAAAATCTCTCAATTAGGAAGTGTCAATATTGATTGGCTTCTTCCAAAGTACTTTATTTATTAATTTTTTTATCATTAGTAATTTATTTTTATGTTGTTTTGCTTTTTTCATTATTAATCATATAACTTTTTTTCTCATATTTCTTTTCTTTTTATTTATTTATTTGTAATTAATTTCTGTATATAATATTATCATTACTTATTTATTTTTTTTTTAAATTTCATTATGTGAGATCATAAATAAGATCCTGTATATACTGATCATACTTAACCAATGTACTTAAATATTGTACAGATGTTAAATAAACATATTAAAAAAAAAAAATCACTAATTGTAACAATAAAAACAAAAAACGACCACAACAATATCAATCTCTTAGTGCAATGGTATGTACTATATTTTTAGTAGGTCCATATTTAACCAACACAAACAAACTGGATTGTTTACCCCCGCGAGAACATCTCGTCGATACAAAAGCAAACTAACGAATATGAAAATCAACACTTTTCAGAGTGGAAAAGTATTTATAACTTTTTTTTTTGGACAGTCAAATATTCGGCAGATTTGACCTTTCGATAGTGGAATACTTTCCCTTTAATAGAGTGAAGTCAGATTGAAGAATTTGCCGTAAATAAGTCCAGCAGAAATTATTAAAGATGGGCAATGAAAGATGCATTTTTTCATATTCGTTAGTTTGCTTTTGTATCGACGATGTCACGTATAATTGTCCGGGTGAGAATGTGGGCTGTTTACCGGGTGAGAAGTGACACCGGTAGACGCCTGGCGGGAATAACCGATCGAGTGATAATTGATCAGTTATCAACCACCAAGGGTTGAAAATGATTAAAGTACTAATGTCGCTATTAAAAAATGGGGATTGGTGGTAGAAGGGTGAACATTTAGGGTTCTTTGTATTTTTTAATGCCAAATCATTAAAAAAAACCATGTTGTCAAAAAAGTAAAAAAATATTTTGGATTGGACCACCCTTATCACTTAGAGGTATGACTGGACCATCCCCTAGCAGGCCCACGTCAAGAAAGGGCCTTACCATCCTCATCTCTTGGCATGCTACTTTATCATTGATTTTTTATTTATATCTGCATTCATTCTAAATTATTATTTTTATTTTTAGGAAATTTCCAAGGAACAATTCCCCTGAACTGGAGCTTACTTTGAGCCGGTAAGTTATGTTACATAACCCTTCTTCTTGAAGTTAGGTATTTAAATTTTTTTTTTTTTTTGTAATTACCTTTTTCAAATATATGTATAAGGTCAAATATCTCAATGATTGGTATAAGCTCTACGGATCTCTATCTACAAATCTACTGCCAAAACACAAAGGAGGTCCTTCAGAGTGACCCGAAGTGTGGAAATATCTCAATGATTGGTATAAGCTCTACGGATCTCTATCTACAAATCTACTGCCAAAACACAAAGGAGGTCCTTCAGAGTGACCCGAAGTGTGGAAATATCTCAATGATTGGTATAAGCTCTAAGGATCTCTATCTACAAATCTACTGCCAAAACACAAAGGAGGTCCTTCAGAGTGACCCGAAGTGTGGAAATATCTCAATGATTGGTATAAGCTCTAAGGATCTCTATTTACAAATCTACTGCCAAAACACAAAGCAGGTCCTTCAGAGTGACCCGAAGTGTGGAAATATCTCAATGATTGGTATAACCTCTACGGATCTCTATCTACAAATCTACTGCCAAAACACAAAGGAGGTCCTTCAGAGTGACCCGAAGTGTGGAAATATCTCAATGATTGGTATAACCTCTACGGATCTCTATCTACAAATCTACTGCCAAAACACAAAGCAGGTCCTTCAGAGTGACCCGAAGTGTGGAAATATCTCAATGATTGGTATAACCTCTACGGATCTCTATCTACAAATCTACTGCCAAAACACAAAGCAGGTCCTTCAGAGTGACCCGAAGTGTGGAAATATCTCAATGATTGGTATAACCTCTACGGATCTCTATCTACAAATCTACTGCCAAAACACAAAGGAGGTCCTTCAGAGTGACCCGAAGTGTGGAAATATCTCAATGATTGGTATAACCTCTACGGATCTCTATCTACAAATCTACTGCCAAAACACAAAGGAGGTCCTTCAGAGTGACCCGAAGTGTGGAAATATCTCAATGATTGGTATAAGCTCTACGGATCTCTATCTACAAATCTACTGCCAAAACACAAAGGAGGTCCTTCAGAGTGACCCGAAGTGTGGAAATATCTCAATGATTGGTATAACCTCTACGGATCTCTATCTACAAATCTACTGCCAAAACACAAAGGAGGTCCTTCAGAGTGACCCGAAGTGTGGAAATATCTCAATGATTGGTATAAGCTCTACGGATCTCTATCTACAAATCTACTGCCAAAACACAAAGGAGGTCCTTCAGAGTGACCCGAAGTGTGGAAATATCTCAATGATTGGTATAACCTCTACGGATCTCTATCTAGAAATCTACTGCCAAAACACAAAGGAGGTCCTTCAGAGTGACCCGAAGTGTGGAAATATCTCAATGATTGGTATAAGCTCTACGGATCTCTATCTACAAATCTACTGCCAAAACACAAAGGAGGTCCTTCAGAGTGACCCGAAGTGTGGAAATATCTCAATGATTGGTATAAGCTCTACGGATCTCTATCTACAAATCTACTGCCAAAACACAAAGGAGGTCCTTCAGAGTGACCCGAAGTGTGGAAAGGGATTGGGTAGCATAGGGAAACCCCATTCAATAGTGTCAAAATTAATTTTTATGAGAGATACAAGAGTGACTAGAGCTTACAAAGCTTACCGCTGGACGTCGCAAAAAGATAGCTTTCAGTGCTGATGCGAAGAAATGTACTTGTCACAAAAGTATCTATCAGTCCATGGGCCACGCCGCACAGTGAGCCAAACGAAATTTCGCGTTTAAAAAAAAGCTACAGCCTCCAAATCTTAACCGATTTCAATGCATTTTTTCATGAAATAAAAGCTTATAAAATTTAGAACAACTTTGTCTAGCCAGATTATTGTTTTTTGTTTCCCTTGTTTATTAAATTACGTGTAATAGCTCACAAAATTTTACAATTGAACTTAAAATAATATTTTCACTTAACTTAATATCAGCACTGATATCGTTGAAATTAAACATTCAAATCCTGATTAGACTTGGAAAAGAAATGACAAATCTTCATAAAACGTAAATTTATCTTAATTCAACAATGAGATTAATTGAAATAATAAGTATTTGTTCTTCCTAATGACTTGCGGGACAACATTACATGTTTGTTTAAGATTCATTAATTCGAGAACATGACCTGGATTAGAGTGTCCAATTAAGGGCTGCCTTGTGTATCTCAGTCTATAGTTCATTGTCACTGTAAGATCCAGTAGTTGCAGTGTATACATCTTAATTTATGTTTATGTTGAAAAATCATGATTTCCAATGTTTACTATGAACAAAACCTGGTAAATGTGAAGACGAGGCTCCTGAGCACCGATTATTTTTATATCTTGCACTATAGCGTATTTTGATGCTTTAAACATGAATCCGTTACAAAAAAAAAAAAAAAAAATCGCTCTCAACTAGAAAAGGAGTTATGAAGCACTTAAGTTCACTGATATGCGGATCTGAAAGCTAACGTAAACAAAGTATTTGTAAACATGCGCACGCGCGTGGATGTAAGATTGGCAAACAAAGAACTGTTATTTGAAATGTTTATAAAGTATTTAATAAAAAATCATTGTATATATGGCGTCCTAACCTGTCGTAACATATCGCTTATGGGAATACGTGCTATGCGTTTCCGCTCGCTCAAAACTCTGGTCAATCCAACTCGCTAAAATTAATAGAATTCTATTAATTTTAGCGATTTGGATTGACTAGAGTTTTGATATCTTCTTCACCGAGCGAAGCGAGCGGAAACGCATAAGCTTATAACATGAATAAATAACTGGAGATTTCATGTAAATTTCAATTAGACTTCTCTATTAGGGACTTTTCCATACCCGCGCATGCGCATTTTGACAAATATAGTTGTTTGCAATACCTTTCATAACCTCCATAACAGTGAAATTAATTGCTTAATAACATCTTTCCTAGTTGAGAGCGAGTTACTTTTTTAAACAATTTGTGTTTAGAGCATCAAAATACGATGTAGTGCAAAATTTCAAAATAATCGGTACCCAGGGCCCTCATCTTCAGATTTACCCAAAACCTTTATCAGAGCATTAAGAAGTGAAGGCTTGTTGTAATTGACTTGTGGATTATGGTTTACTTCTGCATTACTGATTACATCTTTTACTCCTAATGTATATTTCCTAGAGATCCGTCAACACCTCCCAAGCCTCAATCAATCTCTCTACCATCTTGTGTAATTGGACTATCAAGAAGAAATATGCCCACCGTTCTTGGTAGATCCAAGTAGATTTGTCTACTATTTGCTGTATGAAACTAGGCTATCCTTTCATCTTGCCGCCAACACAACCCAATTCTACATTATTTGACAGAAGTTGCTTGCCTTGAGTGTATCTATATATCTCCACCATTTCCACAGCTGTTGTTATGTTTACCTATTTATACTCTGTGGTTATTGACACCATATTTACTCTCTCCTCCCTATGATTCTAATGGAATCAGAAAATATTTAACTTCCTTAAATATGCATGTTTTTTATTTTTATTTTTTTTTTTTTTTAAATTTATTATATTTTGAATTGGTGTTAATCAGTTTTCATTCACTTGAAGCTGAATCATTATGACGACAAATTCATCCTCAGCCCTTTACTTTTCATTTATTTACGCTGTTTTATTTTTTTCTAAAATCAGCAATCAAATTTTTTTTGTTAAAAAAGGGGGGATACCCTCTGGCACTGTTTGTTGTTTTTTAGTATGCCTCTTTTTCGTTATTTGCAATTGGGAAAATTGTGGCCGAGAGCTTCATATATAGTATATATATATATATATATATATATATATATATATATATATATATATATATATATATATATTTCAGCCAGGATAGGGCTGATGCCTCTTCTTTTTTTCTAAAGAAAAGCCACCACCCCATAGTGGGGGAATCGAACCCATAACACTCCGTGACAAGGGTCGTTGGTTCGATTCCCACTAGGGCTGGTGACTTTTCTTTAGAAAAAAGAAGAGGCATTAGCTCTATCCTGGCTAGAAAAGGGTGGTAACCTGTCCTAAAATACTCGCGGAGTTACCGATCTATGTTAAGTAATCCCATACTTGCCAATGAGATAAAACAAAAATGTAAAGACCTAGGAAGAATCTCCTGGATATATCACGACAAAATCATAAAAAGCTACAGCCGAATTAAAGATGATTTAAAAGAAAGGGAAACCAAATATAACATATATCAAATTGATTGTGCAATGTGTGATAAGGTGTATGTAGGAGAATCGGGACAACTTTTAAAAAAGAGAATCAAACAACATGCCAAAAACCTTGATGAGAAAGACAACAAGACTGTATTGGTGGATCATGGGATACAATATAGCCACACATTTAATTTTGACACGGTAAAGATATTAGATAAGGAGAAAAACCCCATAAAAAGAAAAATTAAGGAAAATATACACATAATTAAAAATAGGAAAAAGACCGTCAACAAAAAAACAGATATTAAATACCTGGATAAAATATTTTTTAATTTAATAAACAAGACGACTTAAAACATTTTATAAAATGACAAAAACTTCTTTGGAAAATCGACATTTACCCTAAAACTATCGATTTTAAACAGGTGATACCCAGTAGACATGATTAATCTTATCAGTCCAGACGTGGCCCTACCTGCGGAGGGTTCTCTAATGAATAGGCTGTAACCATATTTTATTTTATTTAGATTAAGTGCTCCTGAAGAGGCGTCACAGCGACGTGAAACATGTAGAGCCTAATAAAAGAGTACAGAAGAAAGAAAGTGTGTTTTTATAAAATTGACCTTCTGCCACAGATGAATATATTGGAAAAATAGGGTCACTGTCTTATAATAATTAAATATGCATGTTTTTTTTTTGTTTTTTTTTTTTTAATTTATTTATTGAATTGGTGTTAATCAGTTTTCATTCACTTGAAGCTGAATCATTATGACGACAAATTCATCCTCAGCCCTTTACTTTTAATTTATTTACGCTGTTTTATTTTTTTCTAAAATCAGCAATCAAATTTTTTTTGTTAAAAAAGGGGGGATACCCTCTGGCACTGTTTGTTGTTTTTTTGTTAAAAAAGGGGGGATACCCTCTGGCACTGTTTGTTGTTTTTTTGTTAAAAAAGGGGGGATACCCTCTGGCACTGTTTGTTGTTTTTTAGTATGCCTCTTTTTCGTTATTTGCAATTGGGAAAATTGTGGCCGAGAGCTTCATATATAGTATATATATTTATATATATACTATATATATATATATATATATATATATATATATATATATATATATATATATTTCAGCCAGGATAGGGCTGACGCCTCTTCTTTTTTTTTAAAGAAAAAACCACCACCCCATAGTGGGGGAATCGAACCCATAACACTCCGTGACAAGGGTCGTTGGTTCGATTCCCACTAGGGCTGGTGACTTTTCTTTAGAAAAAAGAAGAGGCATTAGCTCTATCCTGGCTAGAAAAGGGTGGTAACCTGTCCTAAAATACTCGCGGAGTTACCGATCTATGTTTTTTTTTGTGTTTTTTTTTATTGTTTTTTTAATTACAAATTTTTGGACTCTGTGGAAGACCGATAAATCTCCTACTAGGGAGTGATGGAGTATGCTGTGTAGTAGCAATCCATTGAAATTGGGCAGCATATCATGAATAAAATTATTTCTTTCTCTAACAATAAATGGACGTTAATATTTTATAAATAAACTACTAAATAGGGGTCTCCCGTGGTCTAGTGGCTAGCGCGCTAGATTCATAAGCGGGAGATGGTGGGTTCGATCCCCACCGGCGACATAAATTTTCTCATCTCAGGGCTCGCTGCGAAAATTCCTGGCTGCACCCTGGACGTCGGCGCTAATGGCCAAGATTTATGTCGATGCGCCGTAAAAAAAATAAATAAAAAAAAACTACTAAATATTTTCATAATAAATAAATCGTGTTACTCTGGCAACGATTATTGTATCGTTGAATAACTTTGACCTTGTACTGAGCTTCTGTGAATTCTTGTTTTGTGATAGTCGTTTCGTTTTCACCATGAATAAGTTCATATTCATAATAGTTTAATGTTAAAATTACTTTTAATCATTTTAATTCTTAAAATAATAATTTAAAATAAATGAATCCCGTATTGAAAAAAAGGGTAATTCATTAATAACATCCTGGTTTCTTAGAAGAATTTACCTCTTAAACAAATATTTTCATTTTTTTAGTAAATATTTCATTTTAAATAGTTAAATATATATATTTTGAATTTTATTCTACATGAACATCCGTTGCCTAATTATAAGGCATTTTAGGGTGGGTTTACACTTGCTTGTTATTGCAGGATATTTCTATCAGAGAGAAATTGCGACTAATGAAAACCCATGTAAAATGTATGTCTGCAATAAATTGCTCATAGTAGAATTTATTGCAGACATGCATTTTACATGGGGTTTCAATAGTCGCAATTTCTCTCTGTTAGAAATATCCTGCAATAACTAGCAAGTGTAAACCCACCCTTAGTGTCAAATTAATTCTTTTGATTGGAAATATTTCCAAAAAAGATATTACTCTAGGAAAATAAGGAGATACCCTCAAAATATTTAAATGTCTTTATGATGACTGCTTTCGCGGCCTGTGCCTGTCCTAATTGTCCACAGGTCCCCGTGAGCGTAGCTCTAGTGCCGCTGAGTATTTCTGCGAGGGCGGTGGGGAAGGCCCGGTGCTCGGGGTGGGGATGCTCCCTCGGGCAGTAGGGTGCTGGGAGTGGAAGAGTGTTGGATCACGCCGCGTAAAATAGCGGGCAGGATATGGTACAGTGATGTGGGCGAGATGCCCGTCTCTGCCTTATCACCCAACGAGGCCGCCTCGTCACCATGCCATCATTGTCAAGGTAATTATCAACGAATCTTATCAATAATCATGCTGTTATCATATCAGTAGATCGCTTTCCAAACAACACTCCAGTATGGCAAACACACCCTACTGACAGAAAATATCACCAACTCTTATAACTAGGGAACGGATGTTCATGTAAAATAACATTGAAAATATGTACATATATATCTACGAAATATACATAAATATAAATGTACATTTTGAGGAAATAAAAAAAAAAAGCTGAATTCAAATTTTCATTAAAATGTTATGTATGTCAATGAATAAATTGATGTTAAAATTAAAATACATTTTTATAATTAAATACATTTTTACGTTAACTGTAAACACCTACTAACAAACTGCAGAAAACATGAAAAAATCAACATATGATATCGTCGATATGCAAAGTATCGAATGTGAAAAAACGCATTTTTCATTGTCAATCTTTACTCATTTCTGCTGGACTGATGTACGGCAAACTCTTGAATCTTAGATCATTCTATTAAAGGGAAAGCATTCCACTATCAAAACGTCAAATCTGCCGAATACTGCCCCAAAAAAAAGTTATGAATAAATGCTTTTCCATTCTGAAAAGTGGTGATTTTCATATTCGATACTTTGCATTTGTAGCGACGATATACTTAGTTATACATAATCACACAATTTACATTATGCTTATGTTTTTAACTCTACAAATAATAATATTTCTAGTGAAAAAAAAAATACTTCTACAATTACCTATACAAAAAAATATTACATACACGTATAAAAGGATTTGGATTGTTAGGCTTTCAAACATTCATACTAAATGAAATATATAGAATTTTGTAGTTATTTTTTGTCAAACGCAGTATTTACATGTACTCAAGAGTTCTGTTTTACAGTTTGTTGTATATATTATTATTACGTAATTGTTCTAATATTTTCTCCAAATGTGGATTACCTTCAGTCAGTAACTCACTTGTATGTCCATGTAGTCCCTGTCTTTGCAGTCTGTCAGGATGTTTTTGATGTGTTGTGGCCTGTTCTCGTCTTGTCATTAAATGGTTAGAGTTCTTTTTAAGTTTAAAAACATGAAAAATCCCGTTTCCTAACCATTCATTCTATATTGTATTTCCATTTCAGTCCCAAATCTCAAAAACATTGCCTTAAAAAAAAACAAAAAAAAATAAAAACATTTGTGGCAGAATAGAAAGTGTCTATAATGATTGAACTATCCAAAGTGTTAATATCATTATTGTTACTATTTATGTTTTTTTTTTATCTATGTGTTTGTATTATGACTATAATTTTTTAGTATTTGTTCACTCCCTTATTCTTATTTCATTATTTTTCTTTCTTAATGTTTTAATTGTTATTATGAATTCATTTATTTATTTGTTTTTTTTTTAGTACACTACTGTTCTTAACTAATATACACGTCATATTTTCCAGTATGTTAATATGAGGTATTGTTTTGTTGGGGGATATTTTCTTTATATATTTCCGTTCATCAGTTGTTCACCATCTGTAAAAAATTGGTCGTTTGAAGGGATCAGGGAAAAATAGTGCCAAGCAACATAACAAAATATAGCTTTAGCTGCTATATGTTGGATATTATGTGGGACTAGTTTAAATGGTTAGGGGTCATATTTTAGTAGCATTTGCATCATAGACTGATAGTAGGTATCACATAATATCCAACATATAGCGGGTACAGTTAAGTTTTGTTAAAAATGTTGTCCGCAGCATTATTTTTCCTCCAACCCAATAGATACTCACAACCTATCTTCCCCTACACTGCTGAAGGTTGTTTCCACCAACCCAATAGATACTCACAACCTATCTTCCCCTACACTGCTGAAGGTGGTTTCCACCAACCCAATAGATACTCACAACCTATCTTCCCCTACACTGCTGAAGGTGGTTTCCACCAACCCAATAGATACAACCTATCTTCCCCTACACTGCTGAAGGTGGTTTCCACCAACCCAATAGATACAACCTATCTTCCCCTACACTGCTGAAGGTGGTTTCCACCAACCCAATAGATACTCACAACCTATCTTCCCCTACACTGCTGAAGGTTGTTTCCACCAACCCAATAGATACTCACAACCTATCTTCCCCTACACTGCTGAAGGTTGTTTCCACCAACCCAATAGATACAACCTATCGTCCCCTACACTGCTGAAGGTGGTTTCCACCAACCCAATAGATACAACCTATCTTCCCCTACACTGCTGAAGGTGGTTTCCACCAACCCAATAGATACTCACAACCTATCTTCCCCTACACTGCTGAAGGTTGTTTCCACCAACCCAATAGATACTCACAACCTATCTTCCCCTACTCTGCTGAAGGTTGTTTCCACCAACCCAATAGATACTCACAACCTATCTTCCCCTACACTGCTGAATGTTGTTTCCACCAACCCAATAGATACTCACAACCTATCTTCCCCTACACTGCTGAAGGTTGTTTCCACTGACTATAGATGGCGCCACAGGTATCGAACTCTTCCATACTTGATGGCTTCCATAATCAGCTGCCTCATTAAGACGACACTCCATTATCATTGTTCAAGGGTATGAATGAACTATTCTCCCTTGTTGTACTTTTTAAATTTTTTAAAGTTTTAGGCTATTCCTTAAAGAATTACGGAAATATAAGCGAATTCTGGGGATAGCCTTCATGTTCTCAATAGGGGTGGTTGGACCCTCCCTACCTAAATCTTTACTCATGTCAATATCACTCCTTCAAAACTCTCTCTCTTTAAATATATATACAGGGTGGCCCAGATAAGCGGGCCAGAAGAGAAAGAACTACTAAACGGTTTGAGATATCAACATTTTTCATAGGGGCAAAGTTTTAGTTCTCGTCGAGATCTATAAAATGGTACCCTAGGAAATGAGAAAATAACACTTCTAAGGGCTCAAATAGACCTTTGAAGGGAAGGATTTCCTCTTTACCCATATTTTACATTATATTTTTAAAATGTACTTACAAAACAAGGAAGAACCGTGTAAACGGAGTTTCGATGCGTCAAGTGTTCTCTGTAAAGATACGTTTTCTTTTGCATGTATTCCTCATCTGAAATTCCAAAAAAAGGCACTTGAATTTATTTAAATAGTATTTTTGTTAAGGGAGGGACAATTCAGCATATGAGAATGTGTTCAGCACTCAGCAATGCGATTCCCATTAGTGTAAACTAAAAAAGAAAATACATAAAAATTGGAGTTTGAGGCATAAGAGTTGCCAAAATTACAGATCACAAATAATGAATGATTTTTGTTTGCAATAAATACAATTTTTAATGCTGAGCACATTCTCCTAAGCTGAATAAGCCCTTCCTTAACAAAAATACTATTTAAATAAATTCAAGTGTCTTTTTTTGGAATTTCAGATGAGGAATACATGCAAATGAAAACGTATCTTTACAGAGAATTACTTGACGCATCGAAACCCCGTTTGCACGGTTCTTCCTTGTTTTGTTAGTAAATTTTAAAAATATAATGCAAAATATGGGTAAAGAGGAAACCCCTCCCTTCAAAGGCCTATTTGAGCCCTTAGAAGTGTTATTTTCTCATTTTCAAGGGCACCATTTTATAGATCTCGACGACTTTGCCCCTATGAAAAATGTTGATATCTCAAACCGTTTAGTAGTTATTTCTCCTGTGGCCCGCTTATCTGGGCCACCCTGTATATGGGGGCCAGGTTAGATTTGCATTAGAGCACGTGGCTAATGTAGTGAAAAACCTCATTTCATAGCACGCGCCTGCACTAAAGATTTTGTGTCACACAAACAATTATACCGTCGTAAAATAGACAAAATTTCCTTTAAAAAACAAGTGATTTAATTCACTGAATATTGGGAGAAGATACTTCCTGGACGTCCAATTACGCGCTTCTGTTTTCTCGATGAATCTGACGTTTCTTGAGAATTTATTCCTCAGCCCTCTTGCGGACTGCACTCTTAATAATTACAGGAAAACTTCTACATTTGATAAACATTAAATCTATTCAAATTAAGAGGAAGTTTATTGAGAGATAAATTCAACAATGGGCTCCCTTTTGTCAAAAAAAAAAAAAAATAAATAAAATACCTTGTGTGAAGAAATTATAAATGATTCATTTTTTATAGGGCAAACTGTGGGAATCCAGCCCGGAAGTAATAATAAGTAACTGAAAGAAACGATTGGAAAAGTTTTTTATTTGAGGGATATGTTACATTTTGAGTTTTGCAAATTTTCATTGATTTCAGAAACGTTACAATAACTGGCGCATTTAATCTCTCTTTTACACTTGCCAAGTCTGCAGAATTGTCTGAGGCCATGTTTTACCGCCTTGCAAGCAGTAAATCCCAGAAAATACTCTAGTGTTATCTCTTTATCAGTGTATCCTTGATAAGGATTTGATAAACAACTATTAACTGTCGGATCGTGACCCTGTTTGTGAATGAGTCCCTGAATGAATGGATAAGTGCCACGCTACTGGCTGCGGTATGCTGCACTCAGGTAGCCAAATAGGTGAACCTTATCAAATATAGTCACCAAATGTCAGGGAGTTCTGGTACCTCTGCCAGGTCTGCAGCTCGTGCTTCCTTTATACGCCTACACGAGTCGTGTGCAAAATCTGGTCTATCTTTACTGCATGACGGGGTGTAGACGGTGATTCTTGGTACGTACTTATGACAGCCACACTAGCCAAGTGGGCTGTTGGTACCTGTCTCGTGCTCTTTAATATTCGCATAGTGGGCGTTTGGTATCGGTCTTGTGTACCTATGGTACTCGCCTAGTGGTCTGTTCGTACTTTTCTCGTGCACCTGTAGTTCTCGCCTAGTGGGCTGTTGGAACCTGTCACGTGCACCTGCACTACTTGTCTAGTGGTTTAGTGGCATTTGTCTCGTGCTCTTCAATTGACGCAAAGTGCAGTCGTGCAGCCGCAGTGCTTGCATTGTGGGCTTTTGGTACTGTTCTCTTCCTTCTGTAGAACTCGCCTGTTAGCCTTATGGTACCAGTATCGTGCACTTTCAGTAATCGCCTAGTGGGCTTTTGGTATAGGTCTCGTGCCCTTCAATTGACGCCATGTGGAGTGGTGCACCTGCAAAACTTGACTAGTGGGCTTTTGGTACTGGTATCTTCCTCATGTAGTACTCGCTTATTATGGGGAACCAGGGTTAGTCCCCCCCCCCTGGTACCCTATGGATAGGGGAACCGTAGGAGAGAACGTTCTCCGGGTCTGTGACCATTCAAGACCAGATGGACTAAGTCCTAAAATGGTACTACGGGTTGGGTTGGTGGCCGGGGGCCCTTCAGGCTTCGCCGGTTACAGACGTAGTGGCGTGTTAGATACTCTGGGTCAGTCTGCCCAGGTTTCTGGTGACTGACTGTCTCGGAGTTGAAGCTAGAGAAATAGGTACCCCTTTCCGGGGATGTGTCCGCAAGCTTGCGACATACGAGAGGAGGCGTATGTGAGGGGGCTTGCGGGAACATCCGCACCTTTGTGTCGGCGGGAGGATGGATAGGTGAGAGATTGTTGGAGCTTAAAATGCTGGGTACGTCTCTCATCGTTTCCTACCTCCTTGTGGGCCACTAAAACCGATCTCGGGCACCTGGAGTAATCGCCTAGTTTTTTATTGGTACCTGCAATATTGGGCTATATGTACTAGTGGGCTATATGTACCTGTCCGTCCTCTTTTCCTATTCGCCTAGTGGGCTATTGGTACCTGACTCTTGAACCTGGAGTTTAGCCTAGTGGGCTATAGGTACCTGACTTGTGACCTGGAGTTTTAGTCTAGTGGACTATTTGTACCTGTCTAGTCCCCTTCATACTTGCCCAGAGGGTTGATAGTACCTGTCTCTGCCCTACTAGCCAAGTAGGCAGATGGTAGCTCCCTCGTACCCTTCCCTACTAGCCTAGTGGGCTATTGGTACCTAACCCGTGCACCTGGCGTATTAGCCTAGTGGACTATTTGTACCTGTCTCGTCCTCTTCACTACTCGCCCAGAGGGTTGATGTACCTGTCTCTTCCCTACTAGCCCAGTGGGCTATTGGTACCTGCCTCGTGCCTTCCCTACTTTCCAAGTGTTCTGATGGTACCTGTCTCATTCCTTGTCTACTAGCCTATTCTATCATTGGTACCTCTCTCTCTCCCACCCCCGCTGTTCCCTCTATTTCGCGAAACACCCCGAGGGCGCTGAACGGCCAGCTAGCTGAGTGATTCAGTGAGTGAACATGTCCACTCCGCTATTTTTAGCCTTAGACTAGAGTAGATCCAGCATTCTCAGCTCCCTCTATCACCTCCACCCACGCCTCCCTTACATTCCTTATTCCTAGCTTCTTCATTGTTCAATTGGGTGGAGTCTATTTAGCACAATTATTTAATCGAATCCGAACTGTAGCTTTAATCGGCCCTTAGCTTAAAACGCTCAATCGTCTGCACATATTGTTTATTTATCTCTGTATATATATATATATATATATATATATATATATATATATATATATATATATATATGGTTGTGTGTTATAATTAAGTCGATGCTAGCTACTATAAATTGATTTCTTACAATTTTTTAGGATTTATTAATGTTTATAGGGGGCCATTTATTATTCATTATTTATTCGTAACGTATATACATATAAGCCCAGGCAACGAATGCTCAAAAACAGCTGTAGATGAAAATGCTTGGAACAAACTTTTTGACCTCATATCATTCTTTGGACTAGTTAGGAGGTGAACATATCAAAAGTCCCGCCCGTAGCCTTTGTGCCAGGGGGAGGGGGGATTAGAAGGTCCCATTTTTCGGGGTTTCACTTTTATCTCGGAAACCCTGCGTCCTAGCGACATGACCATTATATAACAAATGAAAGCTTATTAAATTTATTACAAGTTCTATTCAATCAGGTATTTCTTTAGTTTTTGAAGTTTCCGTTCTTGAAAGTCTGTAGTTTTGGGGGAAAACACTTTTGCCACACATGTTTTGCCCTTTTTGACCGGATAACTCTTCAACGACGTACCCAAAAAATAAATAACGGTTATATGTTTGTAGAGCATTACATCCCCTTCAATAATATATACTTTGCTATTTTATGTATTTTCCTTCAAACGTTAAAGCAATTTCAGTGTACATGATGAAATCTGAAATTTTAAAATACAAACGGGTTTTATATTAAGCAACATAAGAAAAACAGCAAGTATTCGACTTAAAACAGCCATGTTTTACTGAAATGGTGGAGAGATGTATAATTCAAAATGTATTTTTGAGTCGAATAACTAACAACCAATATAATACTGTTAACTTATTGAAATTTGCTCTTAAACAAGTAAATGTAACAGTTTCAGACTAGAACTATCTGCAGAAAAAAATATAATAAAGTAGTTTTTTATAAAATAAGCGAATCGCTGATTGATTCTTTCATTTTATTACACTGTGCTTACATACGGCGGAGTACGGCGAGATTTATATTGCTTCAATTCCAATATATGTACTTTGAGGTATGTATACCTAAGCTAAAGCTATGTACCGCTTTTTTTTTCTTCGCCGAATAAACTAACGATAACTGAGTTTCATTAGAAATATCTTTACAACCTATATTCCACCAAGTTCATGGTACATTTTGGCAAAAAATAAATAAATAAAAAGTCCGTCATTTCTATCGAAATATATTACAAAGTAAACCCCGCTTTCCGATTGACCGATTTAGCTCATTTTTACAAAACTTTTTTACCATGAGTTACCCATGACGTATACAGCGTTTCGTTACAATACAGCAGAAATTACGACCCCTCTTCTAGTGAACCGATTTAGATTATTTTTACATCTCACTTTTCTCTCTAGATTACCACTACGAATACCAAGTTTCGTCGAAATGTAACCAATATTACGGCTGGCATGGTCAAATTAGTGTTTTGGGTTCGGAATAAACCCCCCCTTCCGGTGGACCGATTTTGGTGGTTAACGAACTCGTTTACCGTTTGCTAATTGAACGCTATATACCACGTTTCGTGAAGAAAAAACAAAAACTCTGGCCGATATCGTGTTAACAGACATATATATATATATATATATATATATATATATATATATATATATATATATATATATATATATATCGATATATATAAATTTTAACGGGGGTCATTTTCGGTGTCTACTAGGTAGGATCGATAAAGATTTGTAGAAATTTTTCAAAAATTCTGTCATGAGTGCAACCTCAAAAGCTACTTTCCTTCGGAGGAAAGTGCTAAAAATGGTTTAAATCATACATGTATACACGAGACTTCCTGGGTAAAACCAATTTTTCAGCAATAAAAAAAGTGGTATAATATGTTTTTTTTTTACTTTTCACTAATATGTAACTGTGAGATTTTTACACTGTAAGGAAATGGTTAATAAAAATATGTTTTTAGATAAGAACTATTAATGAAACGGAAAATAAATTGTAGAGCAGGTTTCTAAAAGTAATTAGGTGTAATAAAATTTCTTTAGTTCAAACGCGACTGAAAACCTTCGATTTGGAAGGTTATTTCCAATCGGCTTCGCAATAAAATTGTTATTTATTCCTATTTTTTGTTTAGAATCAATTTTTAAAGGTTATTAAATTTATTCAATATTGTTATATATATACATATATATATATATATATATATATATATATATATATATATATTTCTTTGTTTGGTTGCACTAAATTATATTTGTTAGTCATTTTTTTTAAACCTATGACATTTAGTTCTGGCGATGAATTTTTCTTGAAACGCCGGCGTTCGTTCTGGTTATAAATTTCTTTAATGAATTCCTGACACAGAGCCAGGCCTTGTGATTTAATTTCTAAATTTTGAGGAAATCAAAAAAAAAAACAGCTGAACATAACCGTTCATTAAAATGTTGTGAAAGAGAATGGTAACGTATAGATTTTTTTTTTTTTTTTTTTTTTTTTTTTTTTTTTTTTTTTTTATTTGAAATCTGTACAAAACATAAAATTTACAATGATCAAGTGTGTTGATACAGATATTGATATGTACTTTATATGATCATAACGGAAAAAAATAAAAAATAAAATAAGTACAAAATTTGGAAGAAGCCAACCATTGTTAGCACTTCCTAGTTTTAACTAAGTATTTCAATGAATCCAGAGGGATCAGGCAAGTAAATTGTCTCGGGGCCACTGTCTCTTTAGCCGCCTGGGGGGATTGTCTGGATGGGATTGGGATGATAAGGATTGACCTTCAGGATTAGGATGGTGAGACAATTTGGAGTGGAACGTTTGGAAACGGGTTTTAACGAGGTCAAGCACAAATGGGATGTTCAGGTCATTGTGTAGGGTTTTGTTGGATACATAAAAAGGGGCATTTACAATTTTACGGAGGACTTTTGACTGGAATGCCTGTATTCTGTTGATGTTGGATGGTTTTGCAGATCCCCAGAGTTCAAGTCCGTATGTCCATATTGGTCGAATGATTGTTTTGTATATCGTTAGTTTGTTCTGTATTGATAATTTAGATGAGGGTCCAAGGAGTCGTCTAAGTAGTCCGTATCGTTTGTTCAGTTCTTGTCTTTTCAGCCTCGTGTGAGGGTTCCATGTCAGTCGGCTGTCAAGGTATAATACTAGATATCGAACCTCGCTGGATACTGGTAGTGGAGTGTTTTTGAGGTAGCCTGTAGGACATGATCTCCGGTTTAGAGTGAATGTAACCTGTTTACATTTTTCAGGGTTGATTTTAACTCTCCATCTTTCACTCCAATGCTGAATATCGGTAAGATGTTCCTGCAGGTGTTGGGATGCTACTGGGGGATCAGGGGAAGTTGATAGGATGGCAGTATCATCTGCGTAGGTGGTCAGTCAGGTTTCAGGGTGTGTGGGAATATCCGCTGTGTAAAGGAGGAAAAGTAATAATACTCCCTTGAGGGACACCAGCGTTTATGGGGCAGGTAGGGGAAAGACTTGTGCCTTGTTTAACTTGAAAGGATCTGTTTGAGAGGTAGGATTTGAGGATAAGGAAATAGGTGTGAGGAAGTATAAGCTTTACTTTGTAAAGTAATCCCGGGTGCCAAACCCGATCGAATGCTTGAGCAACGTCGAGAAAGGCACTCGTGCAAAAACTCTTACATTCAAGCGAGGAGGATATTGAGTCTACAACTCGTAAACACTGTTGTATGGTGGAATGCTGGAAGCGGAAGCCAAATTGGTGGTTGGGGATTTTCTTCGAGGATTCTATGATAGGAAGGATTCTTTTGTAAAGGAGTTTTTCGAATATTTTGGACATTAACGGCAGAAGGCTGATTGGTCGATAGGAAGAAGGCCAGTGGGGAGGTTTAAAAGGTTTGGGAATAACAATAATAACTGAGTGTTTCCAGGGGTTCGGGAAATGGGTTGTTCTAAGGATCGAGTTGTACAGGTATGTAAGGAATATAATGGCCTTCTGGGGGAGGTTTTTGAGAATTGTGGAGGAGATGAGGTCGTAACCGGGAGATTTCCTAGGGAGGTGTTTGATGATGTATTTTACTTCGGACGGATGGAAAGCTTTGGGAGGGAAAGACAAAGGTAAAGGAGAATTCAGGTAGTCTACGATATCTTCATCATGGGAGGGGTTCGTTTGAGGATTAGGGGAAAATGCTGAAGTAAGGTGTGTGGAGAGAAGGAGCGCCTTTTCTTCATCACTTCTGGCTGAGGACCCATCACTGCGTTTGAGAGGGGAAGGAGTTAGGTGAGACCTGAGGATTTTACGAGTGACTGTCCACAAAGAACAGTCTTGTGCAGAGAGGGATGAAAGGTATTCGTTAAAGGATTCTGAACTGAATTGAGATAGGGAAGATTTTAGTTGTCGCGTCAGTCTGTTGCATGCGTTTCTGTCGGAGGGATAACGTGATCTTTGCCATAGAGCTCTGGCCCGACGCTTGGCTGCAAGAAGTTCTTGGATGTGGGTTGAAAGTTGCAGTTTGGGTGAAGGAGGTAACCCTGTCCTTGGTCGGCATGAATTGCGGGCACTGTCCTGAATGGCTCTCGTAAACGATTGAGTAGCTTTGTCTAGGTCTGAGGGGGTTTTTAGGGAAACGGTTAGGTCTATGGAGCGCTCTAGGTTGAGCTGAAATGATTGCCAGTTGATAGGACCGGGTGTAAGGGTTGGTTGTAGAGGACGGGGTACAGCGGATGAGAAGAGGGTTAGAAGGATCGCAGAATGGTCCGACGATAGGTCGAGGAGCGAATCAACAGAAGTCGCTATGCTTCCCAAGCCAGACGAGATGAAGAAATCGACTAGGTCAGGATTGCGGGATGGATCAGTTGGCCAGTATGTTGGTGTGTTTGGCGATATAGGGAGATAATTCTGGGAATTGAGTATATCAAAAAGGATTCTGCCACGGGAGTTAGCTGAACGGCTTCCCCACATGGGGTGTTTCGCATTAAAATCACCCCCGGTGAGGAAACGAGGACCAAAGGATTGGAATATTGACTGGAATTCAGGATTGTAAATGGTATGGTTGGGAGATCAATACACAGCAGATAGTATGATATCGAAGGGAGAAAGGGAAAGGGATATGGAAGTTACCTGCAGGCTTACTGCTGCGATGCTGGACTCTTGTTGATGCTTGATGTTGCTCTTGATTAGAATCAGAGTGCCATGCTGCGCCAGAGATGGATGGTCGGTTCGATAACAGGAGTAACCTTTGACACCGAATGTCATGGATTCTTTCAGGTGTGTTTTAGTTATAAGTGCAATGTCAATGTTTTTGTCAGTTAGTAAAAGTGTGAGTTCTTGTCTTCTTGTTGTGAGTCCGTTGGCATTCCACAAAAGAATTGAGAGATGGGTATTATGGAAGTGTTGCATTCTGGGATTTAGGAAGGAAGTGTGGTATAAGGGTGGTCATCAGGTTTAATTAAAGGAGTAAGAAGGATTTCGAGTTTATTTAGGAAAGAGGTGAAAAGGATCATTGGATCTTGAGCTTGGTGCTGTGTGGTTTGCTTAGACGGGGCGGGAGTAGATGGGAAGGTAGGCAAGGTTTGGGGTTGCGGAGGAGTAGTAGAAGAGGTAGGAAGGGAAGATGGTTCATGTGGTTTCTGAGCTGGTTTAGGGACAGGCGGCTTCTTTTTCTCGAGCGTGGTTAGCAGGGAGGAGTAGGTGACGTTCGGCCGGCGAAGGGACGATTTTTGTGCTGCTGGAACGGGCTGAAGGCTGGGGAAGTGGGATGGTCCGCTGGGTGGTGATGGTTTCTTGGCATCTTTTTGATGGCTGAGCTGGATTCTCTGCCGTTGCATTCTTATGGTTTTGAGTGCTTTATATACTTCACACCCTTTGTAGCTGGCAGTGTGATTCTCGCCGCAGTTCGCGCAGCTCGGAGGGACGTCAAGTGGCTTAGGGCAGTCTCTAGAGGAGTGTTCGGAGCCGCATTTGACACATTTTGATGAGTGATGGCAGTACGCGCGGGAGTGATTGAATTCCTGACAGTTTTGGCACTCTATTACATCGCTTCGGCGACGTGGTTCCTCTACTTTGATTTTTGTGTAGAGTAAATACTGTTCCCGGAATATTTCCTTGCTTTTTTCATTTTTTTCCAAATCTATGAAGAAAAGTGGTAACTGCGCCTTCGTGACAGGATGCCGCACATTGTGGGCTCTCTTGACGGAGTAGCCTTTCTTTGTGAGTTCTTCTATAATATCTGCCGGTGGAGTTGAATAGTGGAGGTTGCGAATAACC
This sequence comes from Gonocerus acuteangulatus, assembly GCA_946811695.1. Taxonomy (NCBI): domain Eukaryota; kingdom Metazoa; phylum Arthropoda; class Insecta; order Hemiptera; family Coreidae; genus Gonocerus; species Gonocerus acuteangulatus. Next base: position 10,208,770 of record OX328131.1, read on the forward strand.
ACCCTGTAGGATTTGTCCTCGGGTAACTGGTAGCAGTGAAAGTCTGCTTCCTTACTTTCCAAGTACCGAATAATTTGTCTGTAGGAGTCACTGTCAGATGGCTTTATAACGATGTCGTTAAATCTAGCTCGGCATTCGAAATTCTTTTCCCCAACTATTTTAGTCAGACTGCTGCAGAGTTTTTTGAAGTCGGTAACTTTCCTGAGATAGATGTTAGGAGGTTTCACGGGATCTCGAGGTGAATCCTGGCACACTTGGCTGTGTTCCGAAGTCCGAGGGTGTGTCGAGGAATTCTTACTTGGAGACAACTTTTTTTGTTTTGTCTTAGGAGGTGTTAGGACGTCGCTGGTTCTTTTGCGTAATCTCTTGCGTCTTCCAGTCGCAACATTTTCAAAATCGTGAGCTGACGTAGACTCGATAACGGTCATGTTTTGTTCGCTAACCTCAATTGATGACATCGTCCGTGGCTTTTAATGATTTATAAAAAAAAAAAAGTGTCCGTGGCGAGCTACGAACTCGGGCTATTCAGCTGGGAGAGTTGGACGCTGCCACTGAGCCAAGAAGGCTGATATGGAATCCACTAGTAGCGCAGGCACTAGTATTTAAATTTCTGAAGGGGCATTGACAGCCTCTCTGTCAGGCGCGTACAGGAGCACCCCCACCACTAGCCTCAGCTAGGGTAAAGGCCTACACAAGTGTAGGAAATAAGCGTTTTTACTCACTTATTTCGTGATGATCTGGTGAGTAAAATTACTTCAAAGTTCACAATTATGTTCACCAGTGGATTAGCTACCACTGTTCCACTTTTCAGAAAAGGGGAACACTTTGAACCACTTTAAATACACTAGTTTTAGAGAGCTTTATAAAACGTTGTGACATAGGCTACACCTGGGACACTACTATATAACGTATAGATAACCCGACCTAAAATTCTGTGTCATTAAATAAATGGATGTTAAAATTTAAATAAATTTTTATAATTAAATACAGTTTTATATTAGCTCTATAACTACTTATGATGTCGTCGCTACAAATGCAAAGTATCGAATGTGAAAATCACCAGTTTTCAGAGTGGAAAAGTATTTATTCATAACTTTTTTTTGGACAGTCAAATATTCGGCAGATTTGACCTTTTGATAGTGGAATACTTTCCCTTTAATAGAGTGATCTAAGATTCAAGAATTTGCTGAACATAAGTCCAGCAGAAATTATTAAAGATTGACAATGAAAGATGCATATTTTCATATTCGATACTTTGCATTTGTATCGACGATATGTACGAACTTTGGACAGATAGTAGCCCACCCATAGAGATTATTCTAGACGTTTTAAAACCGCTAAACATGTATAAAGGAATATAGAAAAAAATATATTTTAATTAAAAATTAATTGTAAAATTAAATTATATTTGTACAAAATAAAGCGAAAAGATTGCATGTTTAGTTTATTATGTAATAATAATTGATTACCTACTTATGTGTTTTTGTTTTATAGTTGACCTTTATGTTAGGTATTTTTATTATTTTATTTTTTCTCTTTTTGCCTCTTGTATATTATTTATGTTATGATGTTCTAGATCTTTTGTTTCTTTTACACTCTCCATTAGACCGAGAGCCAGCAACGCACTTTTCATGAAGTGTTTTATGCACCCTGAAATTTTGCTATAATATACGTCTTGGATAGAGAAGAAGGTATACATACCTTGGTGCACCAGGTACTGCTCATAGGGGAAAGGTGCAAAACAATATTGCCCAAAAGTAGAGTTTTATTCAGAAGCCAACTATTATTAATGAATTAAATGGCATATTAAGGCAATTTTCAAATTTATAATAAGTAAGGCAGGAACTTTTAAGGGGGTTAAA